>JBBMOY011162547.1:0-10160 GCA_037951405.1 Platydemus manokwari | reverse complement strand
TACGACATTATATGCAAGCAATACTCCCAGCGACATCTTTTATCAAATCGAAATTTTAAGGTTATACACCCAATACAAGCACTATATATAAGCGCAACATATACAAACACAATATTTGAAACCACAATATATACAAGTTCAATATATACAAGAACAATATATACAGGTAAAATATATAGAAAAGGACAACATATTAGAGTACAAGATATAAAAGTGCAAATACATTATAATTACAATACCTAGAATCAAATTATTTGAAATTATGATTATGAGAAATCATAATCACTGAAGGAATCTTGATTCCATCGCATTTCATAAAAATCCATTATAATTATAATGGATATATAAATCATAATAATATTCAATATGAAAACATAAACATATTCCCTGTTATTTGAGCTTGTTAATTTGGCGATCATATTTTAATATGGTTGACAGTTTATGTCCGGAGAACCTATTCATTCACATTGAAATCGAAAGTGAACAATATCAGGTTTGGCAAGTTGAAAAGTTTTTTATTCATGATTTAGGAATAATAAATGTAATATTATGACGGATTATATGATAACCTCTGAATATATCATTTTTTTGTTTATTTTAAACTTTTGTTCGCTTTTCTTTCCCGAACAATTCCATTTGAAAATTTCAGACATGGTTTCAAAAAAGATTTATCCAAGACTTCTTTGCTGTCTAGATCTATCAGATAATCAATAAATAGATGTTTGAAACTTTTAAACTTAATGATTAATATGATTCGTAATTCTAGAATATAGAATATATTTTGGTGATCTTAAAGGTACTATTTTAAGGTAGTGAGTGAATCATGTGTAGGCCATATTTAAACATACAGCACAATCTATAAGCATAATTAGGGATCATCTTATTCATCATAATCAAATAAGAAATCCAATTTATCTTTGCATAATTTGATCTTTTGGGGATTCAAATTCACGACAATATGTCAAATATATTTATCATCACTGATATTAATAAGATTATTAATTATTAATAATAAATAATTATAAAATTATATTAATATATTATATTTAAATATCTTTAATTATTTTAAATTATAATTAAATGACTTTTTACTGAAAGAGTAAGGAAAATAGAATTTTTCATCATAATTCATCAAAACAAATAATAATGAAATAACGAAGTGTTCAGATGATTCCTATCATTGACTGGACAATTGACAATCACCATGATTTCATAGTTAAATGAATGAGCTGATTTACTAACCAATATTTTTCTGATTCGAAGTTTTAACGAATAATTGTTTAGCTCTTCTAACCAGATCTTCTTTTCTTGATTCTACTTCTAATCTGTGAAGTTGATATTTTTCAATTAGACCCATGTAATGTTGATCTAAACAAATTAAACGATTACAATCATGCTGCATGATAAATTTTCCATTTTGAACTGATTTTGAGGATTATCGTATGAGAAAACAATGGCTTTAAATATCGTCTTGAAGTATTGTTGTTATATCATTCATTCAATTTTTCAAAATCTTATTAGGATTTTACATTGATTTTATCAAAATACCTCTATATTAGTCTCTAGTTGCGAGAATAATGATGCCTGAATTGGTTATAAATATTGAAAAAATTGACAACCTCATTAATAGATCGATTTTTTCTACGCATTGTTATTAGATATGATCTCAACATTGCTATTCAACAATTCGCTCAGAAGTTTGATTATATTTTATCTCTAAGCCGTGAATGTCTATTGTGATAGCGACAGTCACCATGACAACCAAATCCCGCAATGTTATTTAAATGTATGAATTTAAGAAAATGTTTAAGTTTCTTTTTCAAATTAATTTGTTTCGCTGGTTATTTTATTGGTAACCCAATCATTAATCAAAGATAAAATTATTTTAAAATATTACCAGAATTATATTGCTGAAATATGATTAACAAAACAACAAATTATGACAAATCTTTTCAAAAAAACAATTAATTTGTAGTGCTCTTAAAAATTCGTTTTAAACTTATTGAAAACTCTAAAAATAACTGCAATATAAAGGGGATTTTACAATCGTTATAACGGAATTGGATATATGTAAGGCTATTTTAATTCAATACGATAAGAGGTGCTAACATTGATTTGCATCATCACTTATAGGAGGTGTTAAAGAACAAGACTTGTCTTGTTTTACTTTTACTACTGATTTGTATTGGCTTCTGATTTTATTATTTCGATGTATATGGAGCTGGTGTACATCTGATTTGGTGGAGATATCTTCGTTTTTGTTTGTTAACGGCATGAAATCTAAAGTAAACAAGAATGAAAACCACTAAAAATATTCCAAATTTACATCCAGTTATTCTTCATTTATCAACCAAATAAATACTGAGACAGTTATTAATATTTCAATTCATCTATAAAAATATTTTTTCCCAAATAAAGTCAGAATATAAATACAATTGAATGACGTGTTTCAGAGGAACAATTGAAAAATAAATTATCAACATATACATAAGATTTATTGATAATAACCCATGTAAATACATAATAAGCTGACAGGTCAGATATTTGATGAATTTAGGACAAATTATTAACAATGAAGTCAAAATATAATTTACATTTCTCCATATCGGACATTTGAGAGTCATCGAAATCTGAATCTTCAAGCTTCACAGTAGGAATGGAATCGAATTTGTTAGCCTGTAAATTTAGTTTTATCCCTAAATTTTTATGTAAAAAGAATTTACTAACTCCCAACGATCTCTGTGGACCACTTTCTTCGTACATTGAATCAGGACTTATAATTATGATGTTCTGTGAACCATTTTCCGCCGAATAATGATCATTAACATTGATATGACCATTGCTTTTCAAATATTCCATCACTTCATCATTACTCCTGGCAACGAAAATTATGATACTCGTTGCATGGATATCATAATATAACAACACTTACATTCCTTGCAACATCCGAATTTCTTCAGGTGACAGGTTTGGATAATTATTTCTGCAATTATTTCTCAAAAGTATATTTCATAAAAGAAAATTTTAATTTTATAAAAGTACATTTTTAAGGTACGCTGAACTAATTAAAGAAACTTCCCTTCAAAATTTAAATTCTGATTAATTTAATTTTTTATTTTTTTTTATTTCGTACCTTAAATTCCTTTAATGTTACCCTATACACCAGATATTAATTTAATTTTATTATTCTATAGATGACTTATGTATAAAACAAATTTAAAAATAAATAATTTGAAGTTTAAAAACATTATTCTTATGCTATTCTGAAAAATTATGGTTATTATTTTATCAAAAATTAGGTTTATTTATCATCATATCAGTATCTTAACCCCAAATAAGTTCTTATGTAATCACGTAAACTAAAATATTGGATAAAAATCGTTACATGAATAACGAATCAAGAAAAATATTGTTTATATGAGAACTTCTAAGACAAAATAATTCTCCATGAATAGAGATCATTAATATTTTGATAAATTTTTCTATTAATAGACGTCGACAACTTACAGAAATCTTATTTGATAAATAATTAGACTTGTATTCTATTAAATTATACATATAAATGTAATTTTCTGTACAAGATGTTACAATTTTTACAAGTAATTTATATTCTTATACAAATTAATATTTTTATTTTCATTTCGATATTTTCAAGTTTAGAATCAAACCAATATATTGCTATTGTCTTCTAAAGATTTAAAATAAATTTACGAAGCAAAGCAATCGATTTCAACAATTTTTATATCAGATGTACCAATATTAATATTTCAAAACAATCTATAAAAGAAGAATTACAAGCTTATATCAAACAAAAATTATGAATTTCTTTTTACTTTATCATTTATTTTAAAATTTAATTTGATATTATATATCTCCAATTTTTGAATCTTGTCATTAAAAATCTTAAAAAATTCAAAAACTATGCATATATATGTGTGCGTGAGTGTGTGTGTGAGAGAGAGAGAGAGAGAGAGAGTATGTATTTATTTTAATTATAATATATTTTTAATTACTTTTGAATAAATAAATATAAATATTATTTCAATCTTACAGACACAAAGGATTGACCAATCGCAAGCCTTCAAAAATTAACATCCATTGGAATCTCGATAATTTGTCCATCAAAAAATAAAGGTGAGCACTTGTAACACTAAGAAACTCTAAGTTATAAATTTTTTAGCAAATGTGGTCTAAAGCCAGGTAAAGAGAGGGAAATGTTTCTGTTTTTCTATTATGGTAGCCATAAGTACCGTTGTTTGTGTCAATAAAGCTCTTAGTCACAATCTCAGTTTTAAATATGAGTAATACTAATAAATAGGAATCAGAAACCTGTAATATTTGAGAATATATTATAATACTTTACATCCAATAAGATATAGTTAGGATCAACGATTGTCGAATGAAAAACCCATTTTAATTATTTTATTTTTTAAGTATTTGAAACTGCACTTTACAAGTATAGTAAAACATTTATTTAATTAAGAGATCGGACCTTAACCGATGGCGGACCTTATATTGGTTACATTCTAATGAATAATATATTCGCTTTAGGTATAAAATAGTTATGATGGTTTACTGAAAATACTTGTAGTCCACCATTAGATCTGTTGCGTAATTTTTTCAACTTATCAGTAACAGTTATGATATCAAATCCTCATTACATAAATAGAACTCATAACTGCATTACTCAAATCAATTCTAATTCACCTCTTATAATTAAATATCACCGTATTATTCTCAATATTTTTTTCCTATGTATGAGTGCTTCACAGTATATCTCAGATGTTATTGATTTTCGTTCAAGCTCATTCAGATTTTCTACTCTCATTCTCCAATTCCTAGCATACCTAACAAGCTTAAAAATAATCAGCTAATTGTTTTATTTCTTTCGTTTTTTTATTATTTCTCAAGTATATTGTAAAAGATTTATGAACACAATTTTAGAAATTCGTATGTTTTAATATGATATTTATGAAAATTACAGTTAAAAATACAAAAGCACAGCCACGGCAAAAATTAAAACAATCGATCACAAATCAAGTCAACCGATTCACTGGAAGTCGAATTCAATTTGGAGAATTGATCAATTCGATATTGATAAACTTATCATTGAAAACAACATTTTGAATAAAAATCGATATATCCATAAAGTTTAAACGAAAACAATGTTTTCAGGAGATAATGATAAAAATCACGAAATTTAATCTCATAAACCGATATAAAACCACGGAGAAACACAATCGATTAAAATGTCAGATAAAGCAATCGATGTATAATAAAATATCAAGTCGGTACGGATTCAACAATTAGTTCAATAACGGGCAATTGAGGACAAGAAACCAACCGACGAATTGATTTCAATTTCTCTACTCTCATTTTGGAAATATTCATCCTGTTATTAGTTTGTTGAAGTAATTGAAGATCGAGAGCAGAATTCTCTATTCGCTTTTCGACTCTTCTAGTGAGTGATTGATTTTCTAAATATGCTTTAACAGTTTCCATCTCTAATTTCATTCGTTCTCTAAAATAAATATAAAAAATAATATTATTTATTTTTCGAGAGTTGTAATAAAATACAAGATTAAATTCGTGCTTTCTATATTATCTAAATTATTTTTAATATTTTGTTTTAATTGTTTAACTAAATCTATTTAATAATTATTTCCAATAGATGTATTAAAAAAGTAAATTACAATAAAAATAATAGCTATAATATAATCACTAAAACCATTTCCATTTTTGGTATAATTTTCAATATGACTGTGAGATACTTTATATGAATTAAATTTTTAATTCACATTTTATTCAAATTTAATTATAATTTTATATAAAATCATATTTATACAAAATTAAATTTATTTGTATTTAAATAGATTTTTGTTGTCTTGACTTTTCAGTTCGTTTTTAATGTATGGTTTTTAAAATAGTAACGGCTAACATATACCTTGTTATTACTTTTATTATGTTATATTTGTCGTTATAGTTATTAATATTATCTGAAAAAATTATTTTTATCAATATAGCAAAAGATCTATAACATGCTTTCTTCAACAATATAATATCATTTCCTATGTTGGGATGTTCAAATATCTTTTAAAAATGATTTACCATTGTAAACCGGTTTATTTTAATGACGAATACATAAGGTTTATGTTCAGTGATTTTATATGAACAATCTTTATATATAATGATTGAATGTGAAGTATTTTATGAAATAATATAATAAATTTTACTTCTAATAAGTTTAACTCCAGTATTGATCTTAAAGCTTCATTTATTATCGGTAGATAATTTTCTTAATTTTTATATTTTAATTGCTCCTACAATTGATTTTCTTAACTTAATATTTCTGATAAATTTAATCCTCTGTAAAACATGCTTGAGTTATTCCTAACACATATACTTTCTTTTAATGTATTCATTTTCTGATTAACTTTACTACAATCGAATATAAATGATAAACAAAAGAAAATTTTATCGCTCTTTAAATTGATTAAATACAATTTATCATTGTAGTAAAAACAGAAAGAAAATTCTCTCGATTTTATGCAATTCATCACAAATTTAAAGATTAGACTTTCTAAAATTCCATACTGATGAAATCGAGCTTTATACTTCATCATTGAACTTCATTATCTATTTTCATTTACTACTTAACACTCTAAAGATCCAGTGAAATATTATTTAAGTAATAAAATCTATTCTACAGATGGAAAAGATTTATAAATATTTATGAAATCACAGACAATAATTGATGGTACGATTTTCTTCATCCAAAATATCGAGCTTTTTAAATCTAAATTATGATTAAAATCTGATGAAACATATAACCTATTTCTTCCTTCATGCTAATTTTGAACGATTTTAATTAATTTAAGGATTATAATCATTATAACTTATGATATTTTATGCCGATTGCAAACTCAATGGAAATGGATGATTAAAGAGGCTTTGAGTTTACATGTAGGTATTTCAACAATTATATTGGGTCCATCTATAGGTGCACTGAAACATTGATAATTTGGTGTTTTAGAGTTCTAATCTAAAACATGCAACAATGTTTTCTAAGGAGATAAATGATTATTTGACCAATTTCCGTCGAACTAATTTATATCCAATTTCTTAATGAGAAAGCACGATGCTCTATATCTCAAGTAGTGTTAAATCCATTCTCTATCAACATTGAAAATACAATGAAAACTATCCAGATCCTTAATATATTATTAATGAACTCGCACATCTGAATCGAATGAAATTTATTGATATTTAAAGAAAATAAAATAAAACCATAATAATTTCATATAAAATTAAATATAAAACATAAAAAACTTATTGTTCATCTGTCGTGTAGGTTGTGAGAATTTATAATTAAAATTAGAAAAATTTTAAAATTAGATTTTCATAAAATTTTAATTTTTTTGAAGAATTGTAATTGAAATATAATTTGGTATCGCGACTTTTCAGTTCGTTTATGATGCATGCTTTATAAAATAAAGACGGCTTACATGACGACCACGCATTTGGATTCGATTTTGAGAATGGCATAGACATGAAAGTATAGAAGGGATGGAGTAAGATATAGAAATGATGTAAAGAAAATTCAATGGAGTTGTATAGAAGATATATAGAAGAAAAAGTGGAGACCTAAAGAAGATACAGAGAAATTATAGAAGTTAGAAAGAAGATAGAGAAAATATTGACACCATATAATGAAATACAAAATTGAGAAGAAATAGAAAGATAAATATTTATAGATTTTGAAGCAGAGGCAATTAAGAATTCCGAGTATATTAAAGACTTTAAAGAAAGGGGATATGAGGATTTATAAATAAAACTGGAAAAAATTTAAAATCAAATATTTATAAAATATAATTTTGTTTGAGAAACTTTAATTAAAATATAATTCGATGTCGCGACTTTTCAGTAGGGGCTTCCACATGTTATTGGATATTATTATGGCAACCAAATATATTATAGAAGCCATTTATTGTATTAATTTAGAAAATTTATTCAGACCCTTATATGAATTATAAGGATCCTAATTAGAATAGCAAGCCTTCAATTACGACTCAGAAAATTACCGAAAAAGAATTATAATAATTTGAATTAAAAATGATATTTTGGTTGAATCAATTATTATAAAAATAATTACAAATAACTTTACTCGTGCCATAAATTTAAATAAATAAATAAATAATATTCACTAAAAATTCATTCAAATCAATAATTTTCTAAATTTCATTCAAAATTTATTTGCGCAAAAAAATAATCGACGTCTACAGCCAAGGTAAAACATTGTTTCTACTCCATTGAATTGTTGCATTGAACCGATTATTATAGAAATCATTGTAAAAGAGGATTTCCTGTGAAACTAAAGCCCAATTCTTTATTTCAACAAAAATTAACAGAAGCAAATTTCTCTACAAAGCTCTTAAAATATTATTAAAAACGTCTACAATTGAAATTAAAAAGGAAACGAAAAATTTGATAACATCCTGTACATTATGAATGAATGGGATTATGATTATTCGAACCACTTTCTTATTGGGTTTTTAAGATTAACATCATTGTTTGTTCCTCAACAACACTATTAATTATAATCATTTCTCTTGTTATTATTTAATGCTCAATGACAATATGGAATTGGATCATTTATATTTATTTATAATAATGATGACGTAATAATTATAATAATTTGTTTGGTGATTAGAATATCGAATATTATCTTTATCAATAACTAAATTGATCAAAATCGATTTTTTAATAGTCAAGACCCCTTAGAATTTTTCTCATCAAATATTGATTAAATTTAAAAAATATCTTTCATTGATTATAATTAACCTCTTTCACATCGCCTTTACCCAGAATGTATATTTGTCCCGAACTGATCGTTGCGATTTGTCGATAAACTTGAAATCCTATTTCTTCGGTGGAATTGCAAAATCCCGTCAACACAAAAACGACCTAATTATGCAAGTAAATCTTTCACAATCATTCACCACTCAGAGTTAGCCATACTTGACTTTGGGTCTTTTGAATCAAATCAAGAACCCTTGGAGTGATATCGTGATCTTTAGCACTACTGTCAGTGAAGACATAAATCAAAGAATTCGGTCTTGATGCTTGGAGAGCCATTTCAATACCACTGATTGTCATTTCCGGACAATCACCACCGCCTTGCGTGTAAACGGAATCGAGATATTTGTTGAAGGTTTTCGGTGATGTTGTTTTCTTTGCTGGTCCAACATCTTAAATTCATTTATAAAACCAACTCATCAAATATTAAGCCCACCAACCTGGATCATGGACTTGTACCAGGACGAAATCTTTGATAAATTTTTTATAGCTCTTATGCAAGTGATTTTTTAGAATCCTTTTACTACCCAACTTGACTTGTTTTAAATCGTTCCCCATCGATCCAGTTGAATCGAATACGATAGCAAGTGTAATACCGGAAGTCGTTTCCGAGGATCCAATAATTTCTCGATATTGAGCTGTATCAATAATCGACAGCGATCCCAGATATATCAACAACAAAACGATTTCTTTCATTGTCAAAATAAATAATCAGAAAATATCGTTGTTTGTTTTGTAAACCGTTTAAAAGTCGGCGAGCATTAATAAACGCTTTGCAATGGAACAACAAAAAAATCAGACAGTGAATGACTATCTGCAAAATACTTAATTAGAATTTTATTTGATTTTCAATCCCATATAAATACTGCAGTTTATAAGAAACCAGTAAAAATTGTTCACAACCCAAAATTGTCAGATTTATCAAATTTGTGCATCATGTGCAGCAAGGAAACTTCAATCATGATTTTATCAAGAAATTTTCATCGTCATTACTCGGTTGGATTTCACTCGACCGATATTTTCGTTGGAAAATGTAAATGGTGTGTGAAAATAAATTTCCGTGCAATCTAAAATCCCAATCATCTGTTCGTTGAAGTAATTTTGTATCAATAAATTTTTCAGAATTCATAGGAGAATTGTTAATTCTAGTCATATTGAAAAAGATATATATATTTATCAATGAAATCACTTTTCATTTTCTTGTTGATTTTATACTAGTATTAGACGCATAATATTTATAGATTTGATTTATTGAATTATTAATTTTCTTCATAATGGTAATTTTAAATTTGAGACATTGGTTT
>JBBMOY011162546.1:0-16569 GCA_037951405.1 Platydemus manokwari | reverse complement strand
GACTGATTTTGATAGCTTATGAATAGAACTTCAAAATGACGTGTATGTTAATGATTTGCTCCAGCACACACACAAGTGTTTACATCTGGTGTCAAATTCTGGTTATTACGTTATAGACCCAATATTTCTGAATTCTTCATTGCTATTATTCGATTTATTCTTCCATATTTTAGCCTGAAATCTTCAAGTGTCATAATTTTTGTCCTTGCATGAAAATTATAATTTATCCAGACTATGTATAAACTCATCTACTCAATCAGTGTATTTGATTTTCCACCGTTGTTGTAAAACCTTTTCTTATTCTTGTACTATTTGCAATCTTTTTGCACTTGTAATGGCTTTCTTCATCCTTACTCACCTTCTGAAATTTCACTATAATTTCCTTTGGTGAATTATTGTGTTCCTCAATTTCTCTATTTATTATACCAAACGTTATTCCTCCTTTCACTGTGATCTTTAACTCTCTATTATATCCAAATATCGGCTGGGATCTTATCCTCATAATACTTTTCATTGAGTCATATAAATTGTTATTCACCTGTATTGAACTGTTAAATTCATATTTGTCTTTCACTTAGATTTTCATTCCATATCTTCCCTCTAAATTCTTTTCTCGTTATTATTTTGGATCTTTTTTATTAATCTTCTCCTATTTATCATAAACTTCTTTGTTTTCTAATATTTTCATCGTCAACTGTTCGGCCCATCCGATTTTTTTCATTCAGCCTGAACATCAATAATCATCTTGCCTCTTGATGGAATTGGTAACCTTTTACACGTTCCCATAATTACTTTTCCTTTCATCTCATTACTTTCGGCGTCTAACACTTTCTTTACCTATTCTTTGTTGCATTTAATTGTATTATTGTATCTCTTCCATTCACCTGATTTCTTTGACCAAATATCTAAATGCGTGCTCTCTGTTTTTCCGTACCAGCATTCTCATATTTTCACATGTTATTCGGAGATCAATAGTTTTAGTGGTTTCTACTTCTTCCTCTTCGTGCTCTACAATTTCCCATATCTGAGTGCTAAATGTTTTTTTCTAATGTCTTAGGCGTTAAGTCTTGAAAATCCCTATCAATGTCTATATATTGACATGATTTCTATTCTCTTGAGTAAAATTCCTCCATAATTCATCCTTATCTGATCCTGGCAATTATTTCCTTACTTCATCCATATTTTTCATCAATTTCATTAGATTTTTTATCAAATCATCGAAACATTTCTACTGACCCATTGATAAAATGATATTTTACCTCTCTTTTGTAGATTGTAAAACATTGTTTGACTACCAACTTCGTTAGAAGACATATTGGAGATGTTGATTGCCTATTTAATAGCTTTACAAACGCTCTCTCAGTTATTAGCACTATTAATTTTGGAACTACAAGTATATTTGTTTCTTATAGATAAAACCCCAATTCAATATTCACGATATCGTGTTTATCGTCTTTTTCCATTTCATTCTCACTTGCATTACAACTCTTTTTATCAATATTAATGTATTTCAAATATACCATTGATTACCATTTTTATTTCTTGATTTTCCTTCGTTTCCTGTTTTCTCAGTGACCTCAAGTGATTGAAGTTTTTGTCTACCTTGCCAGATACAGTTAATCTTTTCTGTCAGATTAGATCATCCTCCATTCCTGAATCAAATTCTGAATGTTGGTAACATATTGTCACCGTGGACTCAACTGACGATTCTCCGTTGAAATTCTCTTATCTAGTTAACTTGTTGGGGTTAGGGCCCAACAAGTTATTTACAACAATTAATTTACATTACAAAAAATATGTGAATACATTTGCATAACAGTACGTATAAAATATGTATTAATTTTTATTTAATCAATGTGTATTATTTTATATTTTGATACTTTGGAATTTCTGAGCAAAGACCAGTTTGAAATATTGATATTTATAATCATTACTATTTATATAAACGTAAAATAGTAATTAATATTAATAAAACCACCAATAGTAAACTCGTTGAAATTCCCTAAAATAATAAATTAATTTATAAAATATCAATACACAACGAGATATCGCGCATTAACAGCGACAAATAAATTTCCATCTATTTTCGCACATGAAATTCTATCACAGAATAAAATAATCACTCGATTAAATTTAATCGAGAGATATTTTCTCTGTCTAATAAATTTATTCAGAGAGATTTTCTATCACCAGTAAATAAATTCTATTGATAAAATAAATTCACTGGTATTAGATTGAATCGCAGACAATATCTGCGAGTGATTCACACTGCCTATATAAGGCAGTAATCACAATCAATACGGCAATTAATTTCATTGCCCACAATTTCACATTTGCTAACACGACGTTATACGCTACATCAATTGGAGAAGACTCATAATTTAAATTCCAATTCGACACACAGTAGAAGATCATCTGGTGCAGAAGAACAATATTCCCGTATATGCCCGGTATTTTACTGGAAGACCTAAAGTAAGACCCATACCTGTAAAATACTGATTTATATTATATATTGTGTCGTATATTATCTTACTATAGAGCTGTGCTCACAAAACCCTCTGAAGAAAGGTAACCTGATTTTACTCTTAGAGTTGGATGTATTTTTTGTTCTGGAATTGTGAGGTAGTCTAGTACCATTTTTTTATTCAATGTATAGTTTAGTTTTAAAATCAATCTGTAATTTTTTTTTACTATTGTTGCTATATTTAATAAACATTTGTAGCATTAAGTTTTAGTTATTAATTATATAGGAATCATAAAATCATAGTTTGTAATCAATTGTAAAAAATATAGTTAATAGTTTAAATAGGTTTAGATAATTTTGAGACTGATAGTTAAGTTAAGTTAAAATATATCGCTACTGTCACACCTATTATCTTCACACAATAAGGCTGTGCGAGGTGAATGAACATCAATATAAGTTAGATTATACCTGTGGCCTTAATCAAGAGCTGATAGAGACTGATTAAGACAGTAGTTGTATCAAATAGGATTAAGTTTAGTTAAACAATAAAATATACTAGAATCAATGTATAATCAAAATTTTAATTTGATAAAAAACATGAATACATAATAACACTTTTATAGAGATGAATCAATAAAGTTAGTTGTAACAGGAACAACTAGAACATTAAATAAAAGTCAATCACAAGTAACTCATGATTATAATCTATGTTATGAATATGGGTAATTACTATTTGAGACCAGAGAAAGTGTTATTTAATGATATTTCTATTGTGAAAGTGACTGCCAGTTGAATTCAGTGAAGAGATTTCCTGTACTTGTTACGTTAACTGAGAGTTATCATTGGAGCCAATAATAGTTTTAATCAGTATCTCAGTTGCATTATTCCTGTGTATTTTTTGGGTTGATCATATGACTAACAAATCTTTCTTTGGTAAACTTGTTGTTTTCCAAAAAATATTTTTTTCTTTTCACTCTTCCATTACTTTAACAAATGATGATTCTTTCCAAAGGCTTTTATTGAATTTTGGAATTTATGTTATTCTCATATGTTATCTAGTCTACATAAATATTTTTTCTTATTAGTCTCCGTCCTTCTTACTCAATTATTAGTCTTCCATCTTAGCACTATACCTACTAGAGCGGTCAAATGACCGTTTTGAGACTTTAATCAAAATTGTTAAATTCCAGGTTTTTATTTTTCTTGAACTTACTGCACGACTTTTTCTATAATATATAGCTGTTTAATTTTTCAATATATATTTCTCTTCTTCTTTCGTTTTTTTGATAATAATATGTATTCTACCGTTGTCTACCCTGAGCGGTCAAATGACCGCTAGAATATATGAGATTTTATGAAGTTATCTGTATTGAAATTTCAAACTTAACACAAAAACAGAACGACTGCTGGTAACTCACGAGTTGAGGCAAAATAGTGATCATTCAAATTAGATTACTGGCTTTATACGCGGCATTATAAATATTTGCGACTTGAGTAATTCTATTTGTAATAATAAAATAGACTACAAACTCCGGGTAATAAACAAATAAAAATAGTAAGTACTAATTTCGTTAGTTTATTGGTGAATTATTCAAACACAAATTCAAAAATTTAGCTCTAAAATGTAAATGCAAAGGAAATTGCTGGAAAAAATAAATAATATAAACGAACTATACTCTTAAGTATATGAAGAAGAAAATTCTGGGAGTGAGGATAGTATATATGATCCATTATACACTGACTCTGAGCTATTCGACACTGATAATGAGGAAAAGAACATTGTGAACACCCGTAGGGGACGAAAAAGAATGAGATTGTTCTTCAGCTCAGAAGATAAATGTAAAGAAAACAATCAGAATATTGAAACTTCAGTTGATGGAACTGTTTGGCAAAAAATTCATCAAGGTTTTGAACCTGGAAGATCTCCGCTTCATATAATTTTCAGAGAAATATCAGGGCCAACATGATATGCAAAACGCAACATTATGAAGGGCAAAGTAAGGAGTGCATTTTCGTTGATACTTGACCAAGGAATTATGAGTCATATAAAAATGTGCATAGAATCAGAATATGCACGTGGTGCATATGAAATAAGAAACTTGAACGTTTCATATTTATGGAATAGGAAATGGGGTCCTGCATTTTTTTCAGGAACAATGAACAGAAATCGTTTCACAGAAATTATACGATTTATTCATTTTGATAGAAGAAGCGAGCGGAGCCAGTGTCTGCAGACTGACAAATTTGCTCTCATCTCCAAGGTATGGAATGCATTTATAGAAAATATTCAAAACTGCTACAAACCAGGTGCAAATATTACTGTTGATGAACAGCTATTTTGCAACAAAATTAAGGTGCCGATTTACACAATATATGCCAAATAAACCCGTTAAGTTTGGAATCAAGTTCTGGTTGGCATTTGACGTTGAAAGTAAATATATTGTGAATGGATTTCCGTATTTGGGAAAAAATGAGACGAGGCCATCAGCAATACCACTTGGTGAATTTGTTGTTCTCAAACTCACTAAACCATTTATAGGGTGCGGACGAAAGATAACCACCGATATTTTTTTACGAGCACATCTTTAGCAACAAAACTTTTATCAAAAAGAACTACCTTAGTAAGAACTATTCCGGTGAATAAGAGGGAATTACCCAAACCTGCAAAAGAAAAGAAAGACAAAATGGCACGTTTTTCAACGCAGCTTTTCAAATTAAATAATTGTACTCTAACAATTTACAAAATAAAGCCGAACAGAAAAGTTCTCTTACTAAGTTCGAAGCATAAATATGTAAAAATTGAAGAAACAGGTAAATATATACCAAAAATTATTGCTTTTTTATAATAACAACAAATTTGGCGCTGATATAACGGATCAAATGGCTAGAAGTTACAGCACAAAATCTAAATCTAATAGATGGCTTGTCCAGGTATTTTTCAACATTCTGGATTTAGCTGCTATAAATGCTTAGATTTTGCATAAGCAAGCAACTGGAGAAAGGATATCGCGACAAGAATTTTTATTTCAGTTGGCAGAGGAACTTGTCACCGAATACCACGATAATCATGAACAAGTAAAAATGGAAAGTATGGCGAAAACTTCAGCAGTTTCCACCACATTTTCTGAAAGACGAAAAACGTGTCAAATTGGATTTTGCAAAAAAAAACAAAACCATAAACATTTGTTCAACATGTAAAAAATATGTTTGTGGAAAACGTTTACAAGAGAGACCCGTCATCTGTAAAAAGTGTGACAACGAATAAATTTTATTTTAGTTTGAATAAGGATATGCATGTAAATTACTGAAGTAATAATTTTTCAGTTTTGAGCCTGCTTTCTAAAAATGTACTCCTAAAGCTCGAAAAATAAATATTTTTAATTATTATATGATAATTATTTTGTGTTTATTGTTTATGCTAAATTCTGTATTAATTACAATCAACTGGAAAAGAGTATAATGTTTATTTCAAAAGCGGTCATTTGACAACCATCGGTAGAAATAGGTATATATAATATGTCGGTAAGTTTAGTGTTAAAATTAATTACCTAAATTATCTGCATCAGTTAAGCAGAGATATTAGTAAAAAATGATTAAGTAATTTTCTTACCGAAGCCTATTACATAAAATGTTTTATTTTATTTTATTCCAAGAATTGGTCGACCATTCATTATATTACGCAATTTGGAATAACCACCATTTATTTAAGTTCGATTATTTTTAACATTTATCAGATACTTGTATGATCGTATTTAATTTTTGAAAGTTTAATATTGGTTCTTGAGGAATTTGCCTTTGTACCAAGCTGTGATATTTGAAACGAAAATTTTATCAACAGTAGTTGCAAAATACATTGTTTCCGGGTTATCTGATGCCTTTGGTGTCTGCGGGCACAGCACCTTTTGGTTTCAATTTAAGATGATTGATAATTTTCTCTTTCGTACCGACTTTTTAAATTGAAAAATAATACTTACTGAGCTTTTAAACTATTATTCACCTAAATGATACAATTACTATTTGTACTGTAGCCTAGTAGCCTAGAAGCTCTAGAAAAGAATTTCTCTAATTAGTCAGAATCCAAATATCTAGGTAAATGTTTTCATTTTTGCATTCTAAAACTGGAGTGTTCTTTTATGGATTCCTACTTAAAATATTTGTTTAATAAATGCTCTTACATTTTCTATTATTGTGTAATCTATAGACTTGTTTCTCTAGTTTTATCTCATCTTTTACTAAGACTTCCTAAATCATCTACGGCTCATTGTATCAGAACACTAATTCTGGTTTTGTTAATTTGGATATTAGAATAATGTTTCCAGTTTCCTCTCATTTTAAAATATTTCCATGATTGATTTATTTGAGGTGAAATGAATCAATAAATCCAATCCTATGGCTTTAGAGTATCAGACTCCCATTCTCCGAAGCTAAAATACCACAAGCCAGAAAATATCATAGTTTACTATAAAGAATAAATCAAGATTATAAGAAAAAGGATAAAATATGTAAAGGTAAAGCTACAAGACATCAGGCAAACACACATGACAAGTTCATGATAAGAGTTGAAGTTGAGTTTCACATGGTTGGTAATACACTGTTTTATTTCTTGTGAGATCATTATGATGACCGACTTTTGTGGTCGTTATTTCTGTCACTGATCTATCTTTCCGGTGCTGATCCCGTTCCAAATCGTTAATTGACTTTGTCCCTTTTAGCGCGATTTAGAATGCAAATTTTGAAAATTTGATTTTAAAGTGTAACCTTGTGATTATAATTACAATTTTGAATATTCATCATTAGCAGATAACTAATATGGATAATAAATCAAATTGCAGTCAAAATCATATTACGAATTCTCGAAATTGATTATTAAATTATTTAGATTATCTAAACCTCTAGCTAAATATTCGAATTCACCATAATTATAGTTGTACCTAATTGTCAAGTACCCGTAATTATGTAGTAACTTGTAGAATATAATATATTTTTAATCCATAAATATTTAAATGATTTTAAAAAAACATTTCAATTATTAAAAATAATATCCCCAGAGATTTAAATAAAGTTCGTTATTAAGATTACTATATAGTAAAGCTAGCAGTACAAAATTTTACAAAGAAAATTCGAAAGTGATGCAAAACTGCATTTCTTCTTTTCTGATTTTTCTTTTAAAATTTAACTCTATATGAATCTGTAGCAATAAGCAATACAGTTTTGAAACTAATCATAACTTGTATGTAAAATTGACTTGGAAATTTATTTGATAGACAGTTTGGTGAAATATTATTTTAAAAACCATGTTTTTATAAACACGCTTATGAAATTTCGCACCATCAAGATGAAATGTTTTTCTAATATCACCTTTAAAATGCTAAAATTGTTGTTTTAAATATACATAATGTGAAATGCCAACAAATACACTTAAGAAACCTAAAAGATTTATATTTGTACGAATAAAGTGCAAACATTATTGATTAATAAATTCGAACTGAAAAAGAAAAAAGAAGGCTAACTGTTATTAATTTTTTAAGATCTCGCTGTTTCAAAACAATATTATTTGAACAACGCGATCATTGTGTTCTGGTCAATGTACATTCAATATAGACAGAATGTGAATAAAAATATTGTTGAGAAATTTCCAATATTCGTTATAGATAATAAATATTTTGCACATTTTTTCTAATTTAAATTGATAAAGGTATCATCGGATATTATTAATATTTAAAAATAAAAAAATATGATTGTTGCGTTGCTAGATAAACTTGATTTACATATTCTCAATAGACTTAAGGATTTATTGTTGATTATGATATGAATAAGATCAAGATATTATTAAATAATAAATGTTACAAAGTTTTTGATATTTTTTTATGACCACTCTGTGTTGTTGCACTTTGATACTTGCCTTACTAAAATTTCCAATGAAATGGTTTAATCCAGTGATTATTTATCATTTTACTCTCAGATATTTAAATTAATATAATCAATTACCCCATTGCATTAAATGTGTATTTAATATCGGTGATAGTGGAGGCATAATCTTCTGTTACAAGTTCCATATATTCTTTATTGTTTTGAAAGGCTTCTTATCTTTATTTCAATAAGAGCTCCTATTTAATTTTTTACTAATTTATTATGATAGTTGGCCCGGAGAGTTTTAAAACCTTAGCAGCTACATTGGCAGCATTTGAATGAAATTTTCACATATTAGGTTTATTAGCAATTTTAATTTAGGAAATATAAACTCTGGCGTTGTTAGTTTTCTTTTCAAAATTTTTGTTGATCTGTTATCGAGTTCCAGAAGTTTGATAAAATTTACTTTGCTTTATTTACCTAACTAGCCAACTTGATAATCTTTATAAATTATTCAAAAAACAATTAATTCCGTGAGTCTGCTCTTGTATTTTTATTAATATTTTTAAAACTTATAATTTACTTGCAACCACTATTACTTTATCCTACCTCGACTGACCCACTAACATTATTAAAGATTTTTGTTAGTATTTTGAAGTATATCGGTAATGAACATATCACGTATTAAAAATCTGAGAATTCGAAACTTAGACTATTGGATTTGGTTGTTATTTAATTTCAATTCAAGGTATTTTTGTAGTCTAATATTTTTTGCTGGAAATGATTCTTCTAAATTTTCGTTACTTTAAGAATATTTATTAATGTATTTATTTTTATAGTGAGATTTCGTCGATAACAGTTTAAGCTAACGTTTTCGTCTGTACTTTGCATAATTGGCTGAAGCAGACAATTGGATTCGGTGAAATTAGTATTAATTTCTTCTGTGGAATAGTTAGTTAAACATAATCATGATTTTAGGTTTTACTTAGAGGATACAATGAATGTACTTTCTAGCAGTTTACAAATGTCTTCATTCCACAACCTCCTTACAAATTTCACTTTTCCATTAGATTTTTTCTCTTTAAATTATCATATTTATTTTAAAAATTATTTTTCTTTATTGACAATTGATATGGGTTTTAAGTAAGCATTTACTTAATTTTACTTAATCCTACATATATTCTTCGTGGATTTTATTGCACTTGGTTTGTTTAGCTATATCTTTGATCCTCGTTGGCTTTTTCTATTATGCTCAACAATTTCTTGTTTACCTTGTTAGTCATTTTGTGACTTAATTATTTCTATCTTGGTTATTTCTTTAATTTTTTCATTTTCTTATTCTAATAGTCTGATAATAGGTTCTTTTATCTAAATAAGATTTCCAATGTTTTCTTCAAATGGCATCACTTTTTTATTTAGGTTATTTCTTTTTATTGTATATTATCTTTATTTCCAAATAATTTTCAGTATTTCTTCAAATTATTCATTGCCGGATAGTAACTTTTTCCAATTTTGAGTAATTGATTTTTTTAAAGCATTGATTAATATAAATAATATAAAGTTTCATGTTTATTTCGAAACTTGGTAGACATTTTCAAAATGAGTTTCGGATTGATTTCCTAATTTTCTGATATCCTTCTATAGTTATTTAGTAATTTGTTTCTTTTCCTCTTAGAATAGCGAGAGTTTGTGGCAGGAGAATGTGAAATTCCAACATGTAATCATTTGATAGACCTGTTTCGTAATAGTTTATACTTGGTTCTATCGAATGAAAGATTTTATAATTAGCTGAGTAATGGTTTCAAATACATGACCGTTCCATTAATTTCATTGTCATGTATCATTATCATTGTTACGCATGATTTAAATATATCTTAGATTTCAATTCATGCAATCATTTAAGGGTATAATACCTGATAATTTTTTTTATTGTATTTTTCCCTTGAAACATGAATTTTATCTTTGTACTAGCTCAGATTCTACATGTTATCTTTATCCGTACTTCAGAGTCACTCGGTGGCTTTTTAAGGCGTCTATTATCATGAGTCTTTATATGATATTGATTGACGTTGTATTTTGCAAATTTATCATTATTTTCTATTTTAGAGTGATTATTTTGAAACTATTGAATATAGCTCCTTAAATTATTTTAAGTCTCGGTTGTGTGCGAAATATATTCATAATTAAATATAGAAATTGTCTCGATAAACCTGTATCATCTCGAAATAGGTAAAAATAAACAACTCTTTTATTATAAGACCCTATACATAAAATATAATAAAATTCACATTACAGCTCGTATTTATCCACGATATAAACTTATAGGGCAACAATTATATTGGAAAAAATTGAAAGGAAATAAAAATACTGAAAAATATTATATTCCTTGAATAAGCCTGCATAAACCCAACTATATAAATAGGTTGAGAAAAGTCAGTTTCCTTAACAGCCTGTCACAGTTAAAATAGTAAGGCGAAATTATTAGAAAAGCAAGTGCATTAATTGAAGCAGTTTCAAAGCCAAAAGCCAATTCATTACTAAGCGTACCCAGAAGTAGAAAGGTTTTATAGTTTCAATAGCCCATATACGCTCATAAAGTCTTCTTTTTTATAGAGTTAGTCTCATTCTTATATCTGGTTTTTACCTCAATGGTCTTAAAGCTCAAATTAATCATAAACTTAAGAGAATTGTCCCTAAATAATTGTCGTTCATATTGTGTACAACTATCGTTGATAAAAGTAGTAATTTTATATCATTCAGAAACGTTTTATAAAAAACATTTAATTAAAACGTATTTGACGAGTGTCATAGGTTCTCATCATAAAGTGTCACATCACTGCCAATTCACCACTTTTTCGGGATCTGTCAATGGTATAGTATAGTTCTAGTAAATAAAAGAGTTGAATATAATAATAAAAGAATCTATCGTAACATCGAACGGGATTCGAATGAAACAACCTAAAGTTCCAACAGGTGTTAGAATTAGTGTCAAGAATAAAAACTTTATTTTACGCCATTCACTGTCTCCACACAAGTTGATGGGTGTCGAAACGAAAGAATATCTTTATAGGTTTAAATACTATCTGAGGGTCAGATAATGTTGATAATACAATGTTATAAATTCAATAATAAAATTCTACAAGACACCGGAAAAGTTGCAAATTTTTTAAAACTTAGAATGTTAAACAAAAACCTCCTACGATATAAGAATTTTAACTTTTCTGTTTGAGATTTTTATATTTTGTTAAACTAAGTATAAGTTCATATTAAAATGTATTTTATTGGCGAAATATTGCAATTTGTCTTAATTGGACGAGATATTTAAATTATTCTCAAAAGGCATTTTATCAATTAACAAAGAATTGGCAAAAATAAATATCTGAATTTACACTTCAACAGACAAATTAAATAAATTGATAAATTCATTTCAAAATTATCACCAAAGGAAAGTTAAATTGAAAATAAAATTATATCATTTACATTGAATTTTATCTAAAATATGTAAAGCTATTTCAGCGGTTCGTTTTCTAAATTCTTTTCCAGCAGCACAATAAAATATCCAATTGCTACATGCATTTAGATAGCAAATCGATCTAAATAAATAGTAGTAAAATTTATGACTAGAACTCGAAATAAATTGTGCAGTTGCAAAATTAAGAATCATAAAATAAATAAGTAATGGGTAAGTAGTGATAATATACCAGATATTCATTGAAATCAATAAATAAGTGGCATGAATAGCAGCTTCTCTTTTAGGATTTCGTTTTTGAGGAGAGGTTACGTTTAATTCTTTATTATTATTCTTGTTTACTTGAACTTGATTAGTAGGTTGCAAATTGAATTCTCCACATAAACTGTTAATAGAAATAATATGGATCTTAATCTTTGATTCCACAGGCTCTCGAAGTGTCCAACAAATTATTGCCGTAGAAACTGTCATAGTGCTTAATGGTATGATACCCCAAATAATCATATCACATATAGAGGTAAATTCAAAATTAGTTTTCGCTGGTGGATCACAGTCTCCATTTCGTACTCTCCAATAAATAAAATAATAGATATGAGGAACAATTAATATAATGGTTACTGTACTCCAGATGATTAACGTTCGCTTATAAGGAAATATATAACGTGCTCGAAGTGGAAAAATGGTATATATGCATCTTTGTATTGACATGAGAGTTTGCATATACGCTGACCAATAAAAAAAATAATTTGAAAGAGACGTATGCAGAACACAGAATATATCATTCAAGTCTCTAAAGTCAAAGTTAAAATAAACCTTACCAATCATCCAAGATGTTTCTATACTCATAATCATCAAATCTCCAATGGATATACTAACCAACCATAGTAACATTGATTTGGAGAACAGTTTCGATAAATACAGGAAAATCAAACAGAACACTGTGCCCAATAATCCTATTGAAGTAACAAGTGGCAGATACCATCTCAAAAAATAAATACACAAATTTGAAAATGCAATATTATCAGTGACACAGAATAATGATAATGTTGAATCGTTAATTTTCATATCATAAAATGAGTTGATTTACTATTAGTTTGTTTAAATATATTGTTTGAATAATTCTCCTCCAATCAAAGGAAATAATAACACATCGCTATGACATTTATCGTTAATGACATATTTCACCTTAATCGACCAATAAATTATTATCAGGTAGTCAAAGGAAAAGTATAATTATAGTCTATTAACCAGTTTTAATTAATTTATTTTTATATGGAATTTCGGAAATATATTGAATGGTTTTATAACCGCTGTGAACATAATATCAGGATAAAATTTTCTTTCCCGCGGAAAATTTCAATATATCCAATTTTATTCTTTTTATAATACACTATACCACGAATAATTTGATATTTTATTTTTAGTTACAATATTTTATTCAAAGACATAGCATGAATAACTACAATAATAATAACCACAGTTGAAAATTTATTGATATAACAGAAAAAATTTAAATTGAATAAGATTCGATAAATAGTGAAATAGAGAGCAGCTTTAGCGATATGGAAAATGGACCTATAAAAAGGTTTGATAAGGAATCAAGAAAAGGTACCGATATCAGACTAACGAATAAAATTGACTAAAGATCACAATCAAGGGAATGACTAATCAACCGGTTTCTTTAGAAATTGTATTGACATTTCCATGGTATTGAATTTGGGCTGGTTCTATACAAATTCATCTGCATTGAATCACCATTTTCTGTTTTTCCCTGGGCTCCGAAGTAGTGAATATTTGAGCGATTAATATTGCATGTTTTGTCAAATTCTTCTGGAATTCTAATAATCAATCTCTGTTATTCCCTAAAGCTTGAGAATGACTTTCCCAGATTGATCATTTGAACTTCAATAATAGAAAAAATTATTATTAATAATAATAATACAAATAGCCTATTAAAAAAAACTAACAAACCTAATCTTATAAATGTGGTTGAACAATGATGTTTATGAACATTTGACAAAACATTCAGCAACAAGATGAGCATCCACAATAATAGCTATAAATGCAGTATCACAATGATGTAGAACAATTAGGAGAAAACTTAGTTAATTTGATAATCGAGAATATTTTCACAATCCTCGTTTTACGATAAATATGAAGAAATGAGCATGATAGTTGACGATTATCTTGAATTATCTATTGAGTTCGATGCATTTTCCAGCAGTGAAACCTCAAAGTCCAATAGGCAGAATAATATTTTAGTAAATCCTTCTGATAACGAACTACGGCATGAGGTTGGTGATAATAAATTACATAATTTAATAAATATATTGATTTACATATAAGGAAATCTAACCTTAAAGTATATTCTTTTCGAAGAATATGTATGAAGGTTTTAAAACTCGTACTTGATCATTGAGATCACTTTCTGAAAGTAAATATGACTTTAAATATGAAAATGTTCATCAATAATATCATCAGGGTTAAATAATTCTTCATCGGTGTTGAATAAAATTCCAAACCACTCAACTATGGAAAACAGGGTTTAACTATTGAGGAATTTAAAAGACCAATAGAGACCCAATCATCTGGCGGTAGTGACCCAATCTAAAAAAGATTTGGAAGGAGAAGCAAAAGACATGGGAAAGAAGAGGTGAAACGTGGGTTTGGATGTTTCAGGTTAGGGGAAATTCAAATCACAGATACTGCAAATCTACGAATTCCAAAATCTCAGCAACTATTCCAGATCGTAATATTTTATAAAAATTTGTGAATATTTGATTTTGACTCTTTCGTGAAATATTTGACTATTATCAAAACACTTGACCATTAATTATCTTTAGTTTATGTAATCAACGGCAAATCTAAATCTGAAACATTTTATTTGTTTATAATTATTTGATAAATATTGATGTGATTTTTATGATCATTTGTAAAAAAATATTACTATTTATATGAATTAAATTTATAAGTTAAATTTTTGATAATAAATTAAATCAATGAAACGAAAAAATCAATAGAAATAAATTAATTTTAAAAAATAATTAAAAATTAAAAAATTTTAATATCAAAATGGCATTAGTTAGATTTCAGTTAGATCAGAATAATAATCATTTAAAATTCATTGAATTTTAAAATATTCCATAAAAATCACGGTACGAAGTATCACACATCGACAACCTTATAAGTCAACACTTAAAAGGATCAATTCAAAAATCTAGAGTTGGAAATCTGGTTAAATTCATCAGTTCGAAATTTTAGCTATCGAAATTTTAAACTATTAATTTTTAATCTTTGGTAAAGTTCAATAATATCTTTCGGTAAAAGAATAATTTTTGATAAATAAACATAATAATTTACATTCAAAAGGAACAGACTTTTTGGTTCATATATCCAAAATAATATAATAAAATCTATATCAAAAATTTTTAAGAACAACCCAACGTTCTTGGGTTTCTTGCTAGATAATCTTGCCGATTTGTTTATTAAGTTACATTGGTCTGAGTTAAATTGTATGTTATTTTGATTTCTCAAAATAAATCTTATTCTAATAACTGAGTCATTGTTGTGTCATTAAATAAAATAAAGCTTTATCTATATAAAATTTAGAACTCATGCTGTTGAATAAAATAAAATAACATCATCAAAAAAACATCACTCACAACCTAACCATAATATTTGGTGCCCGAGTGAAAACTGAGTTTAATTAATATAAATAACTTGTTAAAAAATAATTTTAGTGAAAGTAAATATTTGGATTTCCACTGTTCTATTTTTAGTAGGATTCCAAATTCATATTTTTTCTTCACTTTTACATGGTATTTTATTAAAGTATATAATTGTCACCTTAAATCTTTTTTTGGATTGATATTCTCGATCATCTTCGTTTCTGATATGGCTTCAATCCAATAGTTATGATAAACTTTAATGTTAGTTAACATAACCTTTATTCTTGCTGGCTTTAGATTAATCTGTTCTTGGCTGTCTCTTCTTAAAAACAATGACATAGACACAATTTTATCCTACTTGTAATCACAATACGTAGTGATTCTTGTTGAATCTATTTTCTGCGAATTTGTGGCATTTTCGTAAATTCTTGGGTGCTTGTACTCGTCATTAGTGTTACCAAGTATAATGGTATCCAAAATCATTTATGTAGCTTCATACTTTTCCCAAAGACAACTGTTGCTTGTCTGTGTTAGGGACAATAGTTTATTTCTACTAGCCTTCATTTCCGAAGATCTTTTGCATCAATTTACATGGACAATTAAAGGTCCTGCTGGTCCTTTCTGCTTTAACTACAAATTTATTGGAGTTACTTTTTTGATCGTATATAGTCCTTTAAATGTTCTCTGTACCTTTGGAGACAATCCTCTTACTCTGTCTCTTATATTGAATTTATGTAGTTTCGCTTTTTTATCTTAAGCTTCCTGCTTTATTTTATTTTCAATCATATTCTATCTCAAATCGTACACATTCTGTCTTCGATTTCGATTTTAAGATCGCTTCGGGCCATATATATATATATGTTGGGGTTTGGGAAAATTTACTTTATTTACTTTGCATGAAAATTTTGTTGATGTATAAAAGTAGTTATTTTTATGAAAGTGTAAAAACGTTGGATTATATCCTGAATATAACTTATAATTCATTTTTTATCTTTATCTTTCTTTTTATAATTGATAGTTTTAGTCGACAGCAGTAGTGGCAATAATAATAAATTTTAAACAGTAAAGTTAAAAAATTCCAAAATATCTTAATTGAAAAGTTAGAATAACAATTTAGT
>JBBMOY011162435.1:0-10161 GCA_037951405.1 Platydemus manokwari | reverse complement strand
TTTTACTTGACAAATAATTTAATTTTTTAATCCTTTATTTTTAAATTTAATCAAAGAAATTTAAATATTAGTTTAATCTTGAGATAAAGCTTTTCTTCAATTTTACAATCAAAGTTAATTTCAAGTGGAAAGGTAATTAAATAAAAAACAAAACCCCACTATTTGTTGGTCTATGGGAAAGCTTGTAAAATTAAATTTTAAACTTCATATCGTTATTTTTCATTATTTTTTTAGATTTTTTTCTTTTTTATTTCTTTAAAATAAAATTTAAAACTTTTCCTTTGAAATTTAAATTTTTACGGATACGAGTAGGCTTGTGATGAAATATAAGGTTGATTCCATTCTTGTCAGTAATTATTATCTTGTAGGCCCGAATTTATAGAACTCTGGACTTCTTATTGAAAATAAAATGGTTTAATAAAATTGTTTAATAAGAATAATATCAGTAATTTTAATTAAAAAAATAATTTAAAATATAATTTTAAAGCAATTTTAATAATTATTATACTTTAATTTTTTGTAAAAAAATCTATTAGAAAGTCTCGTCCTCAATTTATGTTTTATATAAATAACAGAGAATTATTAGTCAGTCAATTAATATATAACCATTGAATAAAACGAAATACTGTTGTTTAAGATAAAAAATTTTAACACTAAAGGAGTAAGACTGGATTGATATAAACCTAAATAATAATAATAATAACTTTTATTTTTTACAATTGAGATTAAGCATTTATTAACAAACATAAATTTTTAGATTTTATAAATATAATTTTACAAAGGATTGAATTTCCTATCTATAAATAATTGATTTTAAACTCATTACAGATTAATCTTACAATCCAAATCTTCACCGAAGTCTCGGTCAGTAAACATGCTAAAGATTGTTCTGATGTTTTGTTTGATGTATGGGTGTCCATAGTATCTGATATACTCAGTAATATAATGATTTTATATATTATCATTATTAAATTCATTTGCTAATATCAGGCATCAAAAACGATATCAGAGATTGGAGAAATCACAAATATTCTAGTCAGCATTATCAATTTTATTGCAATACTAATAGTTCATCAGACATTATGAAAAAGTATAAATTATTTCATTCAGCCAGCAGGACTGATACCAATTCTGAAGTTAATTCAATTTTATCAGCTCCAGCATCTCCTTCAGTAACGTTAATGCAGAAAACCACTAATCCCTGCAGATTGAATTTAGATCGAAACCATTCTCAAAGAAATATCTTTAATCCTATGGTGATATTTAAATTAAAATTATCACGATTGTTATCAGATTCTAGGTGTTCTCGACTCCATCAATGAATTCATTAAATCAAGACAGACTTTGCTACAAGTCTGAATTATCAAATAATCGACAACATGAAAGTCCAAATCCGTGGTTAAGCGTTTCTGAAATAGAAAGAATCATCTCAATGAAAGGACAAGTCGTGATAGGTCAGTTCATTTAACATTGATGAATTCTCAGTATTTCATTCTTTTCAAATCGAGTTTTTAAATCATTAGTCTTCATGTTAATTATGATTTAAATTTAATTCGACAAAGTGCAGGTGCTTGAAAGTGAGTAGAAGACCTTATTTGTAAAATTCTCATGCATAACAGCGTATTTAAGACACTATTTGAACGACGGTTATCTATATTTTGATGTAAAATTATTTTTCTCCTACGAAATGCTAGGTATTCTTACACTCCAATATACTAGTTCAATATGAATAGATCACACAGTCGATCACTCACTGTTCCGACAACCGCATATACAATAATTCATACTTTCAAAGCGCTAACTCTTGTTATTAAAGTATAGGAAGTCCTGTTCTGACTAAATAAGGAGAACAGGCAGGTGAAGACAAGAATTTGGTTTTCGGAAAATATGATATGCATTCACCAAGCAAGATTGTTACACAAACTCTCGAAATTTATGCCCCTGTTGTTATTAAGAGATTTACCTGTAAAAATCACATAGTGAAGAATGATTGTCTCAAAAGCTAATTTCAAGACTCAAGCTGTTTAAAAATGAGTCAAGCGGACGAAACCCATCAACATGGCGTTCATCTTTCAATGACGTTCATTTTAGCTCAACGTTGCAATATTTTATAAATTTTTGAGGAATAGCTACTGTTGACAAGGAATTTTGCGATTGTAAAATAAAGAATGCATGATAGCCCAGTCTTTGGAGAATCAAGCTCTTCAAACAAAGCCTTCAGTCCTAAAATCGATGCGATATAATACCCTGAATGTAACTGTAAAGAATTTGAAGAATCATGGAAGCTTAGAGAGGGAAATCGAAACAGCGTTACTAAAATGATCCCTCTTACATATAACGTTTATATTTAGCATGACTGAACTCAAATAATTGCATTTTACTGAATTAATATAGTGTATGAGAAATTGTGCAAATGTTTGTGACAACAAAATTGGCATATTTTGATGTAGAAATTATGAATAATCTACCGAATGATTTCCTAGATAAAATGAAGAACTATTTTATTACAAGGAATATCCCGATGATTAATTTTAGAAAACATCAATAGTGAGGTACTTGGGTATAAAGAAAAGTCTAGAACAGAATTTGCAGATGATGAAATCTGAGCTGAGACTGTGATGTGAAACAATAGCTAATTGAATCATTACAGTGAATTGTATATTTTGTTTTAATACAAAGAATTGGCACAAATCACATCAATAATATCATCTTTCTCTGAACATAGATCACTGGAAAATTAAATAATAATTAAATATCTTTATTTTTAAAAGAAGCATATTTGTTTTTAATTATTATTTCAGTTTAAATTATGAAAATTATAAAATGCTCCTATTATTTAAAACTTTAAACAATTTAAGGAAAGAAATTTGCAAATATAACAAGCTTGTCAAACAGTGGTCTAAGATAAATGAATTGAATTATATAATTAAATAATTAATTTTGTTACTTAATATTCGGAATTCTATGTGTAAATCGTTACTATTTCCATTGAAAAAGAAAATAAGATTGAAAAATTACCATTTTTTAAAATCAAAATGAAATTAAGGAAAATGGTACATTGCTACAAACTATCAAAGGTAATTTTTCATCCATTTGATTTGGAAACGAATATTTTTCCAGTTTTAGAAGTCTGCTTAATAAATTTATGTCATTGATTTCTGGATGATTGAAATATTAAATGAAATTTTATTTCTTATCATGCATTTTCTTTAATAGTGGATTATTAAATTTCCTAAGGACGATCTTTTAAAATTTAATTTCTGAATACAAAATTCACTTACCAATAACATGAAACAATCTCTTCATTTTGAGTTTAAATTTTAGATTTAGCTTCGCAAATAACAATGTTTAGTCACAATGAAGGTCCCTTGAAAACAAGTATCGACCTTATGAACACTACTCAACAACTGGTCCGGGAATTGGCTAATTTTCATGCATTTGCTGAACGTAACTTATTGAGTGTGAGTTGAAATTTTATATATTTAAATAAAAGCCTTTAAAATTTCGATTTTGACATTAAGCTATCAAAATTATTTATTTCAAATTTTTTGTTGTTAAAAATTGGAGTACAGGTAACATTTTCAACTTGACCTCTTAATTTCAAGATTTATTGATGAGTTATGACTTTAAAAAAAAATTTATGATGGAAAAATTATACTTCAATCTCAATACTTATTTTAGTATTTATTTAAATAAAGTAGGCCTCATCTGTAAAGCTACAGGTAACCGAATCAGAAATGATATATATATGCTCAGTGTATGATATCATATGAAAGTGAACGATGATTTCAAATGTTAGATTAATTAAAACATTTTTTCGTTGATTTTAATGATGAATTAATTTATCATTTTTCACATACACAGAAACCGGTAAATTGATTTCACGTTTTTACACTTGTTGATAACTAGCCTAGTCATTTAGCATTCACGAAATTACTGGGTTTTTAATCAAGTGAATTTTCTTAATTTTATAATTATTTTAAAAATTTTGAAATTTTCTATTATATATTCTATTTTATGCTACTTGATTCATTGAATAATAATATATGTACATATGGCTTAATATAAATGACTATAATTTATTATTTTTATTAACAATAGATTTTTCATTATAAAACGTATTGGAAATTCGTTTTAATACATTAAAAAATTGTGTTACTAATTATAATCATTGAATGATTGGTTATAAAAAACTAGTTTACATTTTGGTCTGTGTTTAGGATCATATTCTATCGGAACTGGACAAATTTCCTTCATTGATTTCAACAATTTGTTCAATTCAAAATCAAAGCACTACTAATCGTTCAATGCTGTTTATTAAAATTGATAAAATTGTGGAACTCGTTCGTTGTAGCGCTACTCTAGTAACTACAATAATAACAAATTGGCGAAACCACCCTTTGGTAATAATAATAATTATTATTATTAATAATTAAGATTTGCAATGAAAGTCATTAACAATATAAATTTTTTTGTCCAAGTATGCCCAACATATAAATATAATTTTTTAAATAAATATCGCGCTTCTTCTGATAAATACCACGACGTTTATCGGATTTTCTTATTTTTAAGTCTGGCGTTAATATAAATACTGGAAATAAATTGATTGTCTAATCAATTTAATTTGATTCAGTATTGGTTTATGCACTTTTTTAAAAACAATGGAGAAAGCTTAAGAAACTTGTGATTTATCATGTCTAATTATTCAAGAAAAATACAAAAATAAATGCCTAATATGATTAAAATTTTCAAAGTCCATCAAAAAGAACACTCACATTGCTTAAGGGCTATGCGAATGTTATCAATTATTTTTAATTTAATCACTTTACGAAGTCTAAGAAAACTTGTTATGCGAAACAAATTAAATGAACATTGATAACAGTTTTAATTAAATTTCTTTATATCATAAAATACGATAAAATTACATTAAGTTTATACATGTTCTAATGACTTAGTAGATTGCTTGATATCACCTGAATAATCTTTCAATTGAGCACCAATATAAAATCAAAATAAGCAAAATTAAACTATTTTCATTTATATAATAAAGTAGTATATAGGAATAAAATTTTAATTTTCAATTAATATAAACATTATATTAAGCGTTTGTATCATAGTTCAATACGATAAGAACAAAATAAATTGATAATTATGCTTTGCTGGCATTATTCAATAACGTTAAATCCAGGGTGTCAAATTGTTGCATAATATGGCAATTTGAAAAAAAATTAGCGAATTTTTTCTAGTACGAATTAAATCAACTTTAATTTGTAAAATCGGTTTATTAGTTAACCTTTATTTGAATTCACATTTCATGAAATACATATTATGGTTTATGCAATTATTTAGTCATTTATACTTAAGATTCATATCAGATCTTTTATTTGTAAAATTCATATTATAAATCAAATCTTTAAATAAAAATACATGAATCAAATCTTGATTATATTAAACAAGAATTTTAGCCATGATTAATGTTGATTATTTTATCGGAACATATCATATAAATAACATTTAATAAGTGAAGTGCTTTTATAACGATATGAATTAAAACTTGTTCTTACTTACAAAAATGATTGATATATTTTTGTATATAATGCACATTTTATCAATGTAATGTCCTAAATTAAGACTTAATTAAATATTATTATATTTGTTAATTTCAGTATAATATTAAAATTTGCAATTCTCAATATAACTAATATATTAACATATTAAGCGAAATCTACGCCAGATAACAAATGAAATGTGCAAAGTCAGCACGTTCAAAAGAAATATATCAAGTACACCTCTCTCGTTCATGAAGAATCGTTTCAATTTTGACGAAATCTCAGATAACAAAAGCTGCTTTAGTGATACAACTAATAATTTTCTTTTGCAAAAGCCACGAGTTACTCTTACAAGGTCTTCCTCGATGGGTCGAAAGCTTGATGTAGATCCACTTGGCAAAAAAATGTAGAATTGCTCAAATTTACTTAAAACGGTGTTATGAATTGTTCAAATATAACAGATTATTTTCTGATTCAAATTTATAAAATAAACAATAAAATTATTTAATTAAATACAAATTATGATTTCAAAAATTATTTCCCGAATTTAGCTGCCCTGGCTTGCTTTTTATCATTATCAGAATTTATGCCAAATCTTTTAGCTCTAATGGACTTTTTATCATCATTTGAAATATCATTGTTAGTTTTTTCAGTAGAAATTTGTTGAATACCAAATCGCTCAGCTCGCTTTTGTTTTTTCTCTTCTTCGGAAGCCTAATAAAAGTTTATAAAATGATAATTTCATTAATTTAAAACCTTTTTCAATTTATCACTGACAGACACACCAAATCTTTCTTCTCTCTTCTTTAACTTTTCAAGATCAATAGTAGCATCACCATTAGTTTTCGGTAGCTCAAGTCCAAATCTTTGGGCTCTTGCAATTTTTTTCTCGTCCTCTTTGTTCTGATTACTGATTCCAAAACGAGCAGCCCGTTCCTGTTTTTTCTAAATTATTGTTATTTAATATTTTTCAATCTTAATGGTAAAATTTAATTCTAATCCAAAAAACTTTATTTAGAAAGATAATAACTAACCTGCTCGATTGTCAGTTCAGTTTTGGAAATAATTACTTTTTCTTTTGAAGTTGTAATATCTAATTTTGCTAATTTAGCAGGTGGTTCTTCAACCTTTTCACTAACTTGAGACTCAACTAACTTTTCGTTTGATTCCATACTAACTTTAATGTTTGTTTCGCTTTCTTCTTTAGACTCACTGATAGAATCCCCAAGTAATAAATCTTCATCAACATTACTAACCACCTGGGTATCTAAACCATCTAATTCTCCAAGCAATTCTGCTTCATTTAAAACTGAATCATCTCCACCTTTATTAATATGTTCTTGTATACGTGTAATAAGTTCTGCTTTATTTCCTGTTAATGAAAGACCTAAGTCTTTACATTTCTTTCTAAGTTCAGACACCTATATTTAAATTTTAACACCATAAATTTCTAAACTTATATTACTTTCAATTTTAACAAATCCTCCATTATAAATATACTAAAATCAATACAAATATTTAAACAATGAAATTTAAATTTAACATTTTCTATATCCGTATTTTAAATTAAGTCTTGAAATTTACAATTTTTTCTACATAATCTTCTATATTTTATATCAACTTAAATCTAATTGAAGAAAATAAAAATAATGTATTTTTTAAAAAAATATTTTATTTGTTGCAATCATATTCATAAACCACAAATGAACTTACAAATGTAGCAAGGGATGTTATTGAAAGTTAAATATTTTAGTTTAAATAGAGATTAAAAGTAATTCAGGATCCATCCAAAAAAGAGTTCTTTTAGTCAGTTGATTGTTTCATTTATTGTTATCTCTATGTACAAAAATCATGAATTTACTATATTTTTTATTATTGATATCATATATTTTACAATTTGACATTTGATTCTCCAGTTAAAATTTCGTTTTTTCATTTAATATTTAGCTTTTTAAGATTTTAGTTTATCAAACCGGTCATTTCATTTTCCATTCAGCATTCTTACTAAGTTGTAAGTTTATTGTCTATATTTAGGACAAATTAATTTCTGAATGCTCGTCCTTATGTACTTGTCTAACCTGGGTACTTTAAATTCCTCTATCAATTTAATATTTTTTTAAAAAGTTCTTATTTTATCTATAATTCACTGTATTTGAATACTTTATACGATATATTTAAATATTATTCTTTGTTCAATATTCGAAATTTTATTAATTTACTTTGATTTCATTTTAAAATTTTATTTATATCATTTCTTAATATCTTATATATAATATTTAATTTTCACAAAAATTTCAAATGGATAAAGCGTTGGGATTTGATGATATTAAAAACTTTAAATTACAATGATAGGACAATAGTAGTGTATCGATTCTATCAATGCATATTGTTTTATATGGTGTATAAAAGTATTTTTTCATGAAAAATAATATTGAATATTTTTTCATAAATTCTGAAAGCTTTATGGCTAGTAGAAATAATATATAATATAAATTGAACCCAAAGTAATAACCCTTATAATTAATAAAACACAGCATTTATATTAACAAACTCATTAGATTTACCCTATAATAATTTTATATAATAATCGTTCAGGATAAATTTAACCACAGAAAATATTTTTCAATATAATAATTTAATAGCAGAGAATATTTCTCTGCCACAATACACGCATAGACATAAAATATACGTACATTGCATTAAATAAATAATAGTAGAGAAATTCCATTGTTATATAATAATAATTCCATTGCTGAAGTAGTCACAGTTATTACATGGCCAATTGTTGCATAAGAAAATCAGGACATGACTTGCAATTAAGGAAGATCATTCTATGCCTAGGATAAGAATCACACATATGTCCAGTATTCTACTAGAAGATTTAAATGTAAGACATTATATTTATATATATTTATATATATATATATATATATATCGCATATTCCGCACTACTTATAGAGCTACAATCAAATATCTTGATAAATATACTTCCGAAATATTGACGAAGTAGTTTATTGATAATATAGCTTCCTTGAATTGTAACAATTTCACTTCATTGATTAAGTGTATAAAAGTATTATTAAAAATCAGTGTACATTGTTATTCATTGTGAATAAATACTTGTTTTAGTACTTGTATTCAATTGTTTCATTGGTAAAGTGTCTATAGGATTCATAATATAATCATTGGTTAAAATCATCGGTATCTACTGGTACAATACTGTAATGCCTTTATTTGCAATTTCTCGTTTTTATCTAAGGCGCTGGCTTCGCCACTAAGTGCTTGTAGATATTGTTTAATTTTTTCCTTCTCTTCTTTTTTCTGGTTGAATTCTTTAATTGCCTGTGCATGCATCTCATTTTTATTTAATGCGCAGATTTCGTCACTAAGTGCTTGTGCCTTATATTTGATTCTCCATTTTGCTTTTTCTTCCTGGTCAGAATCTTTAGGTGGTATGTCTTTTTCGCTTGATTTTAAAAGGTTGTCGCAATTTATGATTTTATTTTCTTCAAGTATTATATTATGGGATCAACGTTGTTCATGATTTTATTTTTAATTTTATCTCAATTCTTTTCCCTAACTCATCTTCTTTTTCTTCTAATTTTCCTCTTTATTCTGTTCTTCTTGTATTTCTATTTCTCCATTGTTGTCATAATTATATGTGGTCAATTGATTTATTGGCTCATTTATAACTTGGAATGTTCTTGATGTTGATGGCATAGATTCTTCTCTTATCATATTTCCATAATTATCATATGGCACTTGGGGTATATAACCATAATTATTTTGCGGTTGACATTCTGGTGGAAAAATTGGTTGTTGATGTATGTGTTCTTCATCATATATTATTTCTTTTTCTACTTTGTTTTCTTTTTCTTCATCATTATGTATTTCAGCTGTGGTCAGATTTATCTCTTCTCGATATGGATACACCACTTTTTTAATTTCTGTGTTATTCCATTTGCTGTTATTTTGACTTACGAAAGATGGATCATGATATTGTCCTTGTAAACATTCCATGTAATTTCCTAACTCATCTTGTTTTTTTCTTATTTGCTTATTCACCTTATATGTTTCTGCTGATTGTATTAACTTCATGAAGTCTTTTCCTGATGACTCCGTTTCTTCTGCATCTTTAACTTCCTTTTTCTTCCATTTTTCTTCTTCGATATTTCTTTCTTGTCATGATTACTGTTATTATCACCACTTGTTTCTTCATCTACTATTTCATCCAGATCTATTGATCATTGTCTATTTGCTTTTCTTTCTTTGCCTTTTCTTCTACATTTAGCCATTTATATTATTCTTGGCTCTGTTGGGTTATGTAAGTTTAGTAGTTTAGGTTACTTATACTTAGTAGTTTCGATGTTGTCCCAACTTCTGAGCTTAGTAAACACCTGACTCCAAAGGTGTCGTGTAACTATGAATTATAAACTACTTTAAAATTTCGATACTATGCTTTATTAACAATTAAGTTGCGTTGAAAATATATTATTATATCGAAAATATAAGAGATACAATATTGAAAATATAACTGAAAATATAACAAATACAATCTGAATAACGATCAATCAAATAGGTTAACAAATAATGACAAATAACCAGGTTCAGT
>JBBMOY011162324.1:0-10164 GCA_037951405.1 Platydemus manokwari | reverse complement strand
GGGATTCTGGCTCAACAAGTTACATACAACAATTAATTCACATTTGAAAAAAACTATGTGTATACATTTGCATGACAGTACGTATGAAGTATGTTTCTACAACTCTTAGAATTTTGAGTAAAAACCTGTTTTAAATATTGATATTTCTAATAATTATTATTTATATATACGTAAAATGATAACACCGTTAAGATCACCGTTAGCAAATCCGTCGAAATTCCCTAAAATAATGAATTAATTTATAAAATATCGATACGCAATGAGATATCGCGCATTAACAGCGACAAATAAGTTGTCATCTATTTTTGGGCATGAAAATTCTGTCACAGAATAAACTAATCACTCGATTAAATTTAATCGAGAGATATTTTCTCTGTCTAATAAATTTGCTCAGAGAGAATTTCTCTCACCAAGGAATAAATTCATTGGCATTAGATTGAATCGCAAACAGTACCTGCGAGTGATTCACACTACCTATATAAGGCAGTAATCACAATCAACACTGTCATTATTTTTCGCAATCAAAATTTCACTGACCACAATTTCATACGCTACATCAATTGAAGAAGTATTTAAATTTCAATTCGAGGCGCTGTGGAAGATCATCTGGTGCAGAAGACCAATATTCGGGCACATGCCCGGTATTTACTGGAAGACCCAAAATAAGAATCATACCTGTAAAATATTTATCTATATTATATACCCTATCTTGTATTTAATATGATAGAGTTTTTGCTCAAAGATCTTCAAGGTAAAGGTTCCACTCCTCGAGTTAGAGATAGTCAACCGTTCTTTTTTCTGGAAGTTGTAAGGTCCTTTATAAGTATAATTTGATGTACAGTTGTAGTTTTAAAATCCATTGTTGTTATTGTTAACCAGTTTTTGTATTGATTTTAATTGTTGATAAATATTTGTAATAATAAATCTTAGTTATTTTTCATATGGGGATTGTAAAATTGTTACTCATTGTTATTAATATAGATAATAGTTTTCAATAGGTATAGTTTTATAAATTTTGAGACTGATATTTAGGTTAAGTAAAATATATCGCTACTGCCACACTTATTGTCATCACACATTAAGGTTGTGCGAGGTGAAAGAACATCAACGTAAGGTATGTCACACCCGTGACCTTAATCACGAGCTCTTAGAGACTGATTAAGACTGTAGTGGTACCAAATAGGATAAAGCTTAGTTAAACAATAAATTGAATAAGGCTCGAACATAACACTTTTGCCGAAATTAATTTCCTTCCTTTCTTACTATAAATAACAAATAAAATAATCAATTAATTCTATATACATTATTACAACAAAATAATAATCAAATAATTCAAAATAACACTATCGATTATTATTAAATCAATATCATCAATGTCCCATAATATAATCGAATGATTCAAAATAATACTGTTAATTACAATTGTCAATTATCATCAATGTCTCGATCAATTGTTAATAAATTGATATTCATCATCCAGTTGTCGTCGTCTGATTTTCTCTAATTCCCAATCTATAGTCAGAGTGAATGTTATGTTATTGTAATGTATGGATTGGTGTTTTGTATTGAGTTGTTATATGGATGATGGGCGATTTGATTTTTATCATAGGTAATTCCATATTTGCTCTGTGTTATGTGGGTGGTTTGTGTATGGATTTTGTGTTCGTTATTTTCTTTTTCCCTGTTCGTTTTTAAAATTATTTTACAAATATGTCTACATAAATAATTTTAATTTATATTTCGTCTGCATTTTAAAGTTTATAATTTATAATTTGGTCTTATTTTTAAAAAATTTATTATTATCTCGTATTTTTTCCATTTATTTCGTCCATTTTATTATTATTTCATTCATCATTTTCAATTATACAATAATTTTATTATCATTATTAAAATATGATTTTTGCGCATTAATAAATTTCATTCCTTCTGCTCACTAAATTTTATACATAAATTTTTTCATGTTTTTTTTACATTTTCATAAATAAAATAATCAAAATATTTACAAATAAATCATATTCATTTCATGTAAAGAATCTGTTATACAGAGTTAAAATAAAATCACAGAACAGTTAAATCTAAATACCAAAATATGATCACAAATTGTCATAATCGATATCCACCTTCTACTTCGATCTTTGCAGATTTTGATAAGAAGATTGAGACTGAGATTGGCGAGATTTGGGTCCTATTTTTAGATAGGCTGATGACAGGGATTGAGAAAATGATCCCACTGAAGACATTGAAGGCTGCTGAGATATTGTTGATGTTGATCCGACTTTATAACAGAAGTAAAATATTTAAATTTTTATTAATATTATCAAGTTACTGAGAATACTGTTTTACTAAATTACATATTGATTATTTTTGTAAAATCATTGCATCATATTTAAAAAATATTAATTTAACTATTCTTTGTTTTATCAAGTTATCTCATTTAAAATATTTTATCTTGAATGGGTAATTCTCTGGTATTAAAATTTTTTGTTATGCCATCAGATGATGGGAAAGGTCCGAAGAAATTAGGTTTTAAAATCAGAGTAACAATTAAGTATTTAATTGTATAATTAAGGAGATCCAGATGATAAATCATTAACCGAAGTTGAAAGCAAAGTATTAATTAAATTGCTTGAACATCATATTATATTATTATCTAAATGCAAAACTGAATGTAATGGTAATATTTTTTCTAAATTTAATTTATCTCGTTTTATTTTAGAATTTGATACATGTTCTTCGATAAACATGTTAACCTCCAGATTTCGGTGTTCGTCACAACGAATTCGGATGAACAATTGTATTAAACACTGGTTAAAAGATAAAATGTTGAAGGCCATTGTTATAAATGCTCTATTTTTGTAGGGATGGCAAAGAGGAATTAGTAAAAGAATCATTAGAAACTTATTTAGCAATGAGAGCAGAATACAGAAGAACCGGTATTGATCCCCAATTGCCATTCGCAACTCAACATGAGGATAATTATGAAATATAAATTATTACTTTAATTATTTAGTCATTAAATACATATTTTGATTGTGAATTATTATTTCATAGCTTGATCAGCCAGTTTGTTGAAAGATTGTAATCTTCAATTTAGTTCAAAACAGTAAATAAATAATTTATTAAAATAAATTTTGTTATTAATAGACATTTATGAAGTGTAATGTTTCGTTTCTAATCTGTAGATTACGTGCTTTTCATTTAAGCATGATTGTGGAAAAGTATCCTGGAGACATTTGAGGCATTTATCAACAGATTCTTTACTGTGACCATGGAGATAACATCGATATGCTGTCTTGTTTCTCATATTCCAACAGGCATTCGTTGAATCATATAATCGAAATGGACCTTCGATAATGATTTTGCATTTCATTCTGTTTGCGACCGCTTTGATTCTTCGATCGGTGTTGGATTGAAATGATTTTATTAGGTCATCGTATGGACCGAGCTCAAATACTCTGCTGATCCAATCTGGTTGCTCAGAATTATAAATAAAATCTGGTTCGTGATATACAATCGATTGAACTGGCTTAACTGAAAGATTTTGGGCCTTAGTTTCACAAAAATCGTTGTCAAGTTCGTGATAGTATCGATTGAAATCATTGTTGTCATGGATACGATCTACATTTTTAACAACGTCCGAGTAATATCGCTGATGTCTGCAGGACTTTTTATTGGCTGTCACACATTTCAGTTGTGTGTCTAATTGGTGATACAATTGTTTGATTTGTTTATACAAATCGATCACCAATTTAGGTGGATAAGAGTGATTGAATCTCATTTCGTCGCTTTCGATATGGTTGTCTAATTTATCCTTGGCATCATCAGTTTCCATGGAACCCAGTTTTTTATTTGATAGATATCGTTTCAAATTTCCAACTACCGTGTTAACATGTTTCTGGAGTAGCTGCAGAAGGTCAAACAAATTTCGACTTAGATCGATATTTGTGAATTCTTTTGTTGCCGAATCTAGATTCATCATCGAGTCGCCAGTATCTCCACTTTCGTAGCGGAGCTTTTTGTCAGTCATTACGTTGATCTGAAAAGAAGTAACAGATGACACTTATTTATAATTCGAATATTATTTGGTTATATTGAAATATAATATTGTTATATCTTTGAACAAAATTCGATGAAAACTGTGTAAGAGGTGCATACTAGGACTAGATTAAAGGTGGCAAATTGAATCTCCATCGTAGATAAATGCACGCTTACAAAAAGTCATAAATATCTCAAATTTGAGATAACATCGATGCTATTCGACAATCCAGATCAATGAAAAAATAAAGAAGCCTACAACAATAAAAACGAATAAAGAAGACCAACGCAAATAGATCAAGAGCTGTGATGCATTCAAAACTTGTGTTTTAAAATAAATTTTAATATTTTTAATCTAAAATTAATCAAGATATGCACAGACAATTTTGTCGAGAGTACATCAAATTATAAATTGTGAAAAATTATATCGGATCGAGAAGTTTGGTTAAAAAGATAGTCAGTTGATTTAAGGAAAACATGAAATCATTTTATGGTGAACTTAGTGGATAGAATTTAGAAATAAATTTTTCCCATAGAAAAATCTTTTTTTACCTTCAATGTCCCGACACATTTTTCCTGTAATTCTAGTTTATAAGTCGTTTGGGTTGCTTGTTCCTGTAATGAATTCATTGATTGTGCTGTTGTTGATTTGATTGTTTGTGATTTTGGTTTTCTAAACAAGACTGAATGAGTAAATGTCTCCGTTCGAGATCGACAAAGTGGATTCGATTTGAAATCACAATTTGAATTTCGATCACTATAATTATGTTTTACAGACTCCGATTGAGTTCTGCTATTAAGAGACGTCGAACTAAGCATTTTAATCGTTGAATCATCATTAGAAACCATATTACATGACTGGAATTGACTTGAACAATTAAATAAAGAAGTTGCTGAGTTTTGTACATTGCCAATATCTAAAGAATTGGATAAAGTATCAGTTTGAAAGGGTTTTGTATTTTTGTAAGCAGTCTCTATACTCGATTCTATAAAATGCTGTGGTGAAATAGATTCATTTTCTGTAAACCTTTTCATCCCTGCAAAACTATTTTTCGATCTAGAGGGAGGTCGATAAAATTCAGTTAAACATTTCTCAAATGGAAAATCTGGACATCTCGTTTTCATTTCTTCAATATCAGGATAAATATTTGATTTGCATTTTGATAGTCTTTCATCTTTAGGATTGTTAACAAAGTTGCTGTTTTTATTTATTATGGGGGTTTTCTTTTTTATCAAATCGAACTTTTCATCATTCATTATTGGAATACTTTCATACTGATCACCTTCAAAGGCTATAGATTCATGAGAAAGCAAAACAGTAGACTGATTTAAATGATAATCATGTAAAATTCCTTCTTTATATTCATCATCGCTACTATAACAATCACTGATTGTAGATGCAGAGTTATCATAAGATTCTTTTATTCCTGTTTTATAATTGGGGTGTGTTAATAGAACATTTTCGCGTTCAACCGTTGTCATTATTTTCACAAATAGATATTTTATTACTAGTAAATCAAAAAACACGTTAACTGTTCTATTAACCCGATATTCATTAAAAACATATTTACTAATAGATGGAAAGAAATAATTATTAATTAATTTGAACTTTTAATATTGATTTATTATAATATCAATTACTTATCTAAATTAAACTTCATGTGACTAGCATATAATAAGCATTGCAATGATTATGAGAACTTTCCGAGCGAGGGTTTTTTTCTTCTCGTTAGAGTTCCATTATAACCTTTAATTTGATTATTTGTGAATTCAAACTTCTAGTTATTTCAGTATTATGCCTCATAATAATTATTAACAAATATTTGATACTTCACTTAACAAATAAAGTGTAGTGTATTGAAGGTATGAACAATTACCGAAGTGAACTAATCCTACAGCTATTTAAAAGGGAAATAAGTTTTAATTTTATGATACAACAAACTCTAATCGACTTTGTAACCCTAAAATGATTAATGGTTCACAACAAATCTCTTGTCAGAGATTGATGCAATGAATATGGCATGACAGCGAGTTTACAACTAAATTAGTCTTTTCCAATTTAAAATTTTAGTTTTATAATTTCTGTGTGACATTCCAATGATTTTGTAATTTTATATAATTGTGTGTTATATATTTTGTGTTTATTTTATATATATATAAAGAAAAATAAGATAATATATCATGAATAAAAGAAATTATTCATATTTAAAAAATTTTTAAAAATCGAATAAATTAATTCACTTTAAATTAGCTGTAGAAATTAATAACTTTTTAAGCTGCTCTTATGATATTATTGAATTGATATTAAATTCTGATCATTTTTCTAATTGAATTTTGTTGTTTTATTCTTTTTCATCTAAAATTGAATTTTAAGTCAAAATATGATAAAAATATCATTATAAATAAATTTGAAATAAAATAATACCCGAAAAATATTTACGTTATAATAGGATCAAAGGACCCTTTTTATTAATTTAATTCAATAAATTCATATAAAATTAATTTAAAGTATTTTTACAAATACTTTGATAAAATTTCATTAATATTTGTTTTTTAACACTTCTTTTTGGGTAATGATGATTTTGGAAATCATTTTCATTGATTGTTTAAATATGTTAAATTATAGTTATTCAAAAGTGCATTTTTAAACTTATCAATAATGGGAGGTGATATGTCTAGAATCATTCAAGGTGTTTACATAGGAAGCTATGGAAACGCCGCGAATGAGGATTATTTAGATAAACATAATATTACTCATGTCTTAGCAGTTCATAATCTTTCAGAAGAAGCTCACAAAGTATTTGATTGATTTAAATTTAAAAAATTAATTCAAAAATCCATTTCAGAAACACAAAAAACCTAGAACTAATAAAAGAATAAATATTTCTGATATCAATATGGAAAATATAAATAAATATTTTTCAGAATGTAACGATTTTATTCACGAAGCCAGGATTGGTGGTGGAAGTTGTCTCATTCATTGGTAATATGTTTATTTTAGTTTTGATATTTGTAATATTGTATTTTTTATATAATTCTTAGAATTTTTTAAATAATGATTTCATGAAAATAATTAAATATGTAGCTCAGTTGTTAATTTATGGTGATTAACTTTATTTGATATTTAATTAATATCATTAAATAGTCAAATCATGTTTAATTATTTGATTTATATCGTTCATTAATTAATTAAAAATTGTTTAGTTTATAGAAATGAAAAATTAAATGATTTAGTTTAAAAACAGTCGAAATTAACCATTTTCAGAATCTTTATTGAGATCACCATTAGTTTATAAAAGAGTAATTTTTAACGAATAATAAGTTTTAAATATTAACAATTATCAAGTAATTGTTTATATTATAAACATTGGTTATGCAGTTAACAATTTCAAATGATAATACATGATATTATACATCTAAATATGGTTATCGGCAACAACTCTCAATAATTATGAGCAACTCCATATTTGATTATTGATTATTAATCCGACATTAACTTCAGTTCGTTGAACAAGTATTAAGAATTAATACATCATAAAATACAAATTTTATAAAATATTCGAACAATTATTTACTAAAAATATAACCAAATATTTTATTTAATAATAAATAATATGATTTATTTTCTATTAAAAATATGCTTGAAGGGCTATAAAAAAGAAATGTCGATAAGATATGAAACCATTTCTAGCTACAAATCACTTTTCCTTTGGATCATTGTGAGCCATTTGAGATTGATGATATGAAATACGTGAAAATATAAATTCATAAGAAATGATCATTAATATTCTCTTCTCACTTCTATTCTCGATATTATTTAAAATTTCATCAATAAACTATAAAAATGAAACAATGTTCTTCATCGATCAATTTCTTCTTTAATTATATTTCAAAATGCTTCCATCTGTCAAGAATATTGTTTCTGGAATCAATTTTGTAATAAATGAACTTATTTCATCAGATTTATACCATTTTCCTACCAGCTCACAACTCCTAATAACCATTTATTTTATTTAAATAATAACAATAATGATAATATAATTATAATTGGATATATTTTGGCATAAATCCAATATAGAGAATATGTAAACCACTTGACATTGGCCCATTTATTACAATATCATCAATTAATGCCTGAAAGTTCAATTTTAAATGATAAAAATCATTTATAGATTTGAGTAGAAATATTGATGATATAAAAATATTGATATTGACAACCCTTCAATATCAGTTATATTGAATCCAATAATAATATATTTATTTTGTTTAAATCATATCCAAATTATCTTATTATTATTATTATTATTTTCCAATCACATTTTCATTCAAATCATTACAAATCTCTTCAATTTCTTAGTCAGGTGGGAGTATCACGTAGTGTGAGCATTACTTGTGCATATTTGATGAGTGTTACCCCATTGTTTTTCCATGATTCTCTACGAGCTATTCAGGGTGTCAGACAACATGCTAGTCCAAATTGTGGCTTTCGTGTAATTATTTTTAGTTTTTTTCCTATTTTTTCTTTTATTTTTTTTGGATAATTTTATTTCAAAATAGGAACAATTAACAAATTTTGAGAAGACAAATTTGAAAGATGAAAGAATCAGATTAAAGGAAAAATATGGAGAATCTCCATTTCTGGAACAAGATGTGGCAGATTTAAACAAAAATATTGAAATGCTTCAAAACAGGGAGAATGAGCCCATCAAAGTTAGTCGGAATCCAAGCATATTTGACAAGGTTAAAGATGCAGTACAGGTAATTTAAGGAGCAAAAATAAGGTTTGAATTGGAATAATGAGCAGCATATATTAAAATATAATTTATGATTGGCCAAATAATATTTGATATGTTCCCATGGTTACCGTGACTGGTATATGTTATCGTTACAAATCACAAATATTCCATCTACCCAATGACACACAACAACCAATCACATATTTAAATAAGGCATCTCTCACACCATTGTCATCATCATCATTATGTTTTCACCACAATATTCTCATCAACTCATCAACCAGTGCCGCCACACAGCCATTATCAGCAGTGCAAACCTTATTTTGATCATTTTGATATTTATTTATCCATTTGATATTATTTTTGTAGGGCAATCGGGGTCACGATGTTGTCTAGCTGGCTGTGTTGTGCTGGCTAGAAGAATGATTTTATAAGTTGCTCATTGTTTGAAATATATGAACTGACTTGTTTTCTATATTATGTCGCGCTCCAAACATATATTCTGTCATCGCTTCATTATTTATTCATTTTTATCATGGCTTCAAATTTCTCATTCAAATCAGGTAGCACGTGATTGATTTCGATCTTATAGTTTGCTTGTATGAACCGATGTGTAGCGATGTCTTTCTGTTTTCTTAAAATTGCAAGCCTAATTATTTCTCTTGGGTTTTATAATGCCACTGAATGTCATTGATAAAACAGCTTACACTTTCGCCTATGTTTTTAAACGAACTGATTTTTCAGGTGAGTATGTCATATTTTGGGGTGTTTTGTTTTAATTCGAAAGCTTTAATTTCTTTGTGAATGCAAAAGTGCCATGATTTTACAATTTAAATTATCAAACGAAATATATTTTTGATTAATTTAAACAAATTATTATTGAGTCATGTTGTGATTTTGTCACATTTATGAACTTTATATTATTTTAATCCTTGATTGTCTATGTACAGTGCCAGATAAAGTGAAAACCATATTTCTATAACAAAAATTAAACAATTGTTGTTTATAAATTATTACAAATTAGGCTTTTATTTAAGCAATTAAATATCCGGGTTTTGTAACATTAACTATATTTAAACAATGCTTTTCTTAATATCACATTAGAATTTTTTAAACCTTTTTATTTTTGAACATTGAATAATTTATCAAATTAAAAATTGCGTTAGTGTGTACGTGTTCCTTGTTTTTGATGATTAACTAATCGGGCAATTTATAAGAGTATTATTTGTTAAAACGACTGATATAAACAATAAATTATATATATATATATAAAACTTACAAATTAATACTTATAAAACTTAATTAAAAATTTTTAACCCAAAACCTTGCTCTACCTACTTCCTGTACGCAAGCAAGTCAAATGGTGGGTGTGGGTTACAGAGTATTGTAGCAG
>JBBMOY011162213.1:0-10167 GCA_037951405.1 Platydemus manokwari | reverse complement strand
GAATTAGAATTATTTATTAGCTTTAATTTATCGATATCATAAATAGTACATGTTAGATTGTTATTATGATTTTCATTAATCAAATTATTTTATATATATTTATTCAAAGCGAGAAAATAAACAGTATGTTTTAGTATTTTTTTATTATGCTAGATATTCTAAATTTAAAATATTATGAACTTCATTCGAGAATTCACAGTTTAAATAAATCAGTAATAAAATCAATGATTGATAAAAATTATAAACAGAATGGAAAATACAGAAATGATCAACATTAACATTTAATCGAGTTACTGCATCATTATTTATTATAAATAAAATTATTATCAATCATTTCTTTCAACGAATGTTTAAATAAATATTACAAATATTCCAAGTAATCTAGTATTTAAATTTTCTGCCACATCAATTAGAAATGTCTCTAAATATTAAGAATAGTTTATAGAGAATGAAAGAATTATTTATTGAAAATTTTGAACTATAAACTAATCGCGTTATGTATATATATACATGTGTGTATATCATAGCTATATTTTTCATTCGAACACCAAGTAAAAATTATGTTTTTTTGTTGTTTAAAGTCTTTGAAATCGTTACTATCGTCAAACGGGGAGTATTGGGAAAATATTTTCACTTGAAACCCAATAATTAATGTTTTATGAAATCAAGCAAATATCAAAGGTTTATTGGATTTCATGGAGAACAACGCTTTTAAATTAAATATAAGAATGTTGGGATTTTGTGGATTATTTGGCTTGATTAATTCTTAAAATCATTTTTAAAAAGTTCAGTTTTTGGTAATCTGATCTATCATAATTGTAACAGGTAGCCCACTATTAAATCAGTTTATTTCTATAATTCAATTATTATTATTATTATTATTATTATTATTATTATTATTATTATTATTATTATTATTATTATCATTATTATTATTATTATTACTATTATTATTATAATTGTTATTATTATCATTATTAGCACTTTTTATTATTAATAAACAATAAATAATATTTCAGCTATTTTTATTAATATCCTTATTAATATTGATATTTTTACTATAATTTTTTTTAATATTATTGGAATCATTTTCCTCAATAACATTAATAGAGTGGATATTTCAGTATTGGTAGGGATTGGAATATTTTGCCGTCTCTTTTATAATGAATAAAATCCTTTGATTCTGCACTGATTCTGTTATATGAAAAACGAATAATTTTTCGACGAAAAATATTAGCGCGGGAAAAAAGAAAAAAATATTCCTTTAAAAAATTATTCATTTGAAAAGCTGCTTATTGGCGAACGTTTTTGATGTGTGGTGATAGATTAAATCAATTAAAACCTCATAAAATTCTACACGTTGTCTCCGAATTTTCGCGGTACTTTGATGGTAGAGTCTTCTTATTTTGTTATGGGTTTCCTATAATGTCTTGTCTTCGGTTTCGGTATATTAATGGTCATTTCTCTTTGAAAACTATTTGATAAATAATAAAATGATTTCAATGAAGTGGACTTTTCTGGATGCAATATAACCAGAGTGAAACTATCAAGGTTCGACATAAAAGGGTTTATCACAGTCAATCGATATTTTAATATAAATGACTATAAATATCGGAATTCATTCATTTTCAGTATTATTACTTGTATTAGTTAATTTAAAAGTCATTTTAGTAATTCTAAATAATTCATGTTTTCTTGCAGTATAAATCTATTGTAAAACCCTTCCATCTTTCTCATCTGTATACTTAATACACACAAAAGCTATAAATATTTTTATGAAATCTTACAAAAAATATAGCCCATTTTTAAGATAAAATACATATCTAACTTTGTATATAAAATGAAAGGAAAATATTTGCTTGAACGTATAAAATTAAAACGAAAAAATCGATAATTGTCTCAATAATCAAATCTTAACTTTTGAAGCTATTAAATTAATTGACTGTTATTTCGTTTTAAAAATCAAGTTCTTCTAAATGAATAAAAAAGCTGTAAACTGGATGGGATTTTAAAGACATTTTCTAAGCCACTATTCCATTCATGACGACGGTATAAATCAATGATTATTTTATGTTTGATTTATCGACGTTTTTCAATAAATGAGTGGAAGTAAATATGAAATATTATCATGAAATGAATCAATTATAATTTTTACATTCCATCTCTTCAATATTAGAAAATATTTTCTGCACAACATATCGATTTCGCTAGTTTATAAATATAATAATTTCATTCAACAATTTATGAGCAACCTGATCAATGAAAGTTGATAAATGAAAAGCCATTGCAATTTAGCTTTCTAATCCAACATGGTAATTTCATAAAACACACTTCATCTAATCAATATAATCAGTAGTTTGCAATAAAGTTGTATCATATATAATTATTGATTTTTGCTTTTTCTTATCAAGCTATCATTGACAAAAGCAATGACTTGTGCAATTTTCTGTATCATATGAATTAAAGATTTCTTTTCTAAAGAAAAATTCCCGGATATCGTGTCTGATGGTTTTAATCGTTCAGTGATTGCATGAGAATGTACCAGCTCAATCTTCATTCGTTTTGCTTAGTGAGATATTCTAATGGTAAAAAAACTCGACAACTTTTGTTTTAAATTCAAGAAAATTCTCTCTGCAATGATTTGCTTCATGCACCACAAAACATTTTTCCAAACAAAGTCCGCTAATAGAATCGACTACTTATTTTCATATCGGGTTACGTTTTTTTATCAACTCCTGTTTTGGATCTCTACCTACCGTAATCACCCAAGTATAATGCCTACCCAGGTATAATGCTCCCCCTACTTTTAAATTTAAAAAGTGGTCTTTTTTGACATACCCAACTATAACGCTCCCCTAAGTTTTCTTTTTCCAAATCCGGGTACTTGGCTGGAAAGCCCCTGCAAGCTTTTTTAGTTTTTGGCAGCTCAATAAGACATTTTTTCTGCTTTCTCCACAACCTGACATTTGTCTGCGGAATTGTGAATTCTCTGGAAGCAGCCCAGTTACCATTTGCTTCTTCAAAGTTTCTGACTTTAAGCTTGAAGGAAGCTTCATAACAAGATCTCTTTCTTTTAAATTATGGCGTGTCAGTCATGCTTGTTTGGGAATCAGAATGATTGTCGTTTAAAAATTGTTAATAAACATACTTATCTTATTGCATAATCATTACATAATTTATATATATTAAGAAGAACAAAAAACTTGTATTGCTCTGGATTGATATGATATCAAATTTCCATCGATATATCACAATATTATTAGATTCCTACTGTTAATGGTATCTTTTTTCATTCATCTGTACTTCATTACTTATACAATTATGTCTTGTTTCTATGATACACGATTATTCGCCATAGGCAAAAGAATTAATTATTTTTGTCCATTTTTTGTTTCAGTATGAGAGACGTCTTGTATTATCATGTCATTTCACACAAAATTTTACTTTGATGTTTGAATTGAAATAAAACATTGGGAAAACTTTGGTGAACTCTGAATAAACGTTGTTTTAATCGGTGTCCTGCTGTAAAAAAGTAAGTCTATAACATTCATATAAAACAATGGTGATGATTTCCTTGTCTAAACGTTAACAATAGAATAATGACATTGTTCAGCAAGTCACACATCATGGTTATCTTGATATTTATCATTATCATTTAGAAATGGTGAATATTAATATTAATTATTGAAGATCATTTGAAGATAACTCCCGTGGTAACGCTTGTGTTGGTACCAACAAAAAGGTATAAATTACTTATTTGTAAATCATACGTGGTAGGTATAAAAAAATTTATGTATCATAGCAACGAAACACAATTCTTGATTATTAGAAGATAAAATATTGTTCAGTGAAATAAAATACTTTCAAAAGGTAGAAGATAATAAAAATATTATGATTCTGATCTTGAATTTATAGTCCGTATTTATAGGCCATATAATTTATCCCATTAAAGTTATGAAAAAATTTACGTTTTAGTCTATTAGTAAATTATTTTCTCTTTATCTTTGCCCATGTTGTTATGATGATTTAGTGATACCACATTACTGTCAGTAAATTATTAAACTATTATCCGCATTTTTATTATATTAATTACATATCAGCATGTCTTTCTAAGAGATGGGTCTCAAAATAAATTCTTCATCGATTCATACTAGCAAAAAGAATTACACAGCTATCTTCAAATATACTACATGATTAATAATTTGTCACTTTCTGATAATGAAATGATTACGTTTCGGTTGATAAAATAATTTATCCAAAAAATACACAAGTTTTCTTTGATTTCTAAAATGGAATTTTAAAGAAATCAAATCAAATAATATATTACCTAATTTTTAAAATATGAAACTAACTAACTAATGAAAATTTGCTTCAAGATATATCGGTAAGGATAAATTAGATTCATTGACGTTTATAACTCTAAAAATTGAAGTACTGTTAACACACAGAAATAAATGACTTCTATTAATTTATCAACAACTTATTTAATATCTTAAAATGCTGTATGATCTGCTGAATGATGTGTTTTACTTTTTATTTGATCCAGTATGTCAGAATTTCTATCAATGCACATGATTTGTTTAACACTTTTAATCAAGGTTTACACAAATAATACGTTTTTACTTTAAACAAGATTTATTTAAAGAAATCGAATTTAAAAGCAATATCAAAGCAGTTACAGTGGATTCTTGTTGAGTAAATGCGGGAATTTTAAAACTGTTTAAATAGTTATTTTCGATATTTGCAGTGAAATGAGTACTGATTTATATTATTTGTAAAATCGGATGTTTGGATCAGAAAAAATTTAAATATTTGGATTCAAATCAATGTCGTTCTTGTTTGATCATGTCAAGTGTTTATTCCGTCTTTCTTTTAGAAAAATTATCGGCTTATTTAATATAAAATATATTATTTTCAAATTCAATGTTTTGACCAGTTATATCAATCGGAAAAAATTATTTTCATCTGGACTTTCAATTATATGGTTTTCCTGAATAAAGAATCGTTATATTTTGTATTTAAGGGTTATCATTTTTCTGATTGACGTTTTATCATTGTTATGACATTTAATTAATAGCATTAATTTATTTAAACCTTAATCTATTCTTTTAATCCTACATTCTAGATTTATTTTAATTTTTTATTATTATTCAATCTTTTATATTTATCATCATCAAATGATCCAAAGATACTTACAAATAAAAATAAAAATATATTTTATAGACATTTGTTGTTGCACCTGATTTAATATTTCTTTTTTCTCGCTGAGCAATTTTTTTAACAACAACTCCACTAGAAAAACTAAACTAAAAATGGCCTTATGAAAAATAAATAAAAAGTAACTCTTAAGTCTGGAAAGGTAAATGAAAATGAAATGGATTATGAGTAAAATATTTTGCTTCATAAAATAATATTTATCAAAATGACAACTATTGACAACTAGAGGTGTACTTAGAGTTCAACATTAATTTTAAATATTCACATTAAAAGGAATCTACATTCTAGTTAGCTACAAGATAAACGGAAATATAGAAATTCCAATGCACACATTAATAAACGAATAGCAAGTTGAAAAAATTGTTTTATCCTACACAATCTGTATATTTTTGTGAACACTTAATGCAAATTTAATAAAATAAATTTATGACAATATTATTGGATTGCTACTTTGGAGAATATCATATTTCATTTGTGTAAATTTCATCATGCACATATAGACAACTGTTTTTATTACCTATTTTTCTAAATGACTAACCTTAAAAGCTAATAGATTGTAAGGAGATAAGCCAAACAATGCAAACTTCAGGTATTTGTTTCAACTTGAATATAGACAAAAAAATTCTTTGAATTTTCAGCGATAATTAGTTGTCATAGTTACTTTTTCTACCCAATTATACTTTTATCCTTTACATATATGGTGTCCATATTCTCTCATAATCACCATCTATAAATAGAATTTAAGAAACATTCATTTCATTTTTATAATGAGTTCCAGATTGATTTTATTTGCAGCTTTAGTCTTGATGAGTAAGTTTAAATCATGTTTATATTTTTATACAAACTTTTAAACAATCAATCAGGGTGCTCAATGGCCTATACTATCAAATGCCACGTTTGTCAAAACTGTCAAAATAACGAATCAAAACCGGTTGAACATACAAATTGCACATTTTGTTTGTCAAGATTTAAGAATTATAATGGAAACACATTTATTAATAAATCATGCGTTCCAAATTGTGAATATCCTGATTTAGAAAGTAATAGAAGCACATTTTGTTGCAATACTGATTTATGCAATAAAGAAAACAATATAAAGAATTTATGTATGAAATTTTATTATTCATATTTAAACTTTTTTATGAATCTTTATACTGATTCAAGAATTTATTTATTATTGTTTGGTTGAAAATATTTACTTTTTTATTATTTTAGATGCTCGCCAAGGTGTTCATTGTTTCGTTTGCCAACATTGTAAAGAAAGCCATCAATTTTCCATTGAATATCATTGTCAATTTTGTTTGATAAGCATTATGAGTGATAAGATTTTTCAAAAATCAAAAATCATTTCAAAATATTGCCTAACGGATGTAGCTCAATTAATTTCCTATTCTCATTTACCGATATTTTATTGCAATTTCTTTTTATGCAATGCAAATAAAACAGGATCATACTCAGGTTAATCTCAACTACTTTTCAAGATATAAATTGAATTTTATTTATCAAAAATAAATGATATGATTGATATTTTTATTTTAAATGTAGGACAAAAAGGTCGAATCATATGTCAGGAATGTCAAAATTGCAATTTCTATAATAAAATTCGTGATTTTAACAATAATTGCACGTATTGTTTAACATATATGAAAAAAGCTAATCAAAAAGGCAACAAAGTAACACTACACAAATCCTGTTCGTCAGAGTGCTATTTTTCAATCACAAACACTTCAGCTGTGACATCATGCTGCAGAAATTCATTTTGCAATGTGTATTTGCAAAAGACAGTTACAGGTTGGAATTAAATTAATAAATTATTATTTGAGATTATTATCAAAATATTTACAATCATAGTTCATAGTTAGGTGATAAAATAAGAAATTGAAACCAATACGATGACTTTAAAGTTAAATTTTTTTGTAAACGAAATATATTAACAAATTAAATTGATTATTTGTAATTTTGTCATCAAAATTTATTTTCTATTTAAAAAGATTATTTAAATAAAAATTGATTTTAAAAATCTTTGTATATATAATATTTCTACTCAAGACAATGATAAATATTCTGTAGATGTAAGTCAAGATACTTGTGATTTCTTTTCTCAAATATTCAGAATATTCGATAGTCACTCACGTATTTTATTTACCGATGTTGTATTGACTCGGCAAATCGTAATTAATGCCACATATAAAAGACTTTGGGTCCAACTGTTTAATGACTTTCGTAGCAAGTAGTGCTGAAAACCAGAAATAAATATTTCATACTTTAAAAATAAATAAGCTATTATTAAATTTTGCATAAATATTTCTCAATTAATATTTTACAAATAAAACCGCCTAAAATTCTCTAAAGACAGAATATCAAACTCAGCGAGATTGAAGAAAAATATATATTGAAATTGCTGCAAGATAATATTTCATTAAATTAACAGTGAAAATGAATTATAGAAACCTAAAGAATGTGTGTAAGAAAAAAGATATTTGAAAAAACAATCGTTATTATATTTATTTATATATTTTTTTAGTTTACATAATAATTAAATATGAATAAAAAATGCACAAACAAAAAAAAATTTGTGAAGAATAATGAATAAATTTTGAGACATAATATTGATTAAGGCACTAACATCGAGAATACACTATGTTACGGTTTGATCCACATGAAAGAGAAACACATACAATTAAAGGATTTTAGCACGATCGATAAAATTATTCATTTTGATAATTCAATCCGGGATAGATAATTAAAACAATTTCAAGCACTTTGAAATGCAATTAATCAATGTGTTTGTAAAACAAATAGATTCTATGAAAAGATTATTTATTTCCTTAATTCTAATAGAGAAAATCTTTGATTGAATTTCAGCGAACTGATTAAAATGAAAATAAAATATGAAGTTGAATTTTCAATACTTATCGACTTTCATATTATTTTAGAATGGCCAACTAACAGAAACATTAAATGCAGTATTTGCGAAAACTGCAGTGAAGCAGTTCAAAATATCCAAATCAATACCAATTGTTCTAAATGTGTTTCTATAATGCATGGTTTGTCATATGATTTCAATGACAAATTTATATCACGGACGTGTTCACTGAAATGTCTTCAATCAAAAGTTCAAAGATGGTTTTGCTGTAACACTGATTTCTGCAACGAACAAAATCCAAGAACTTTTCAAGGTTATTATTTATAATTAACCATTATTCATATTATCTAATAGAATAACAATTCTATTATATGACATTTTTATGTTAAAAATTAAATTCGCGATTTAATTGAAATCTTCTTAATAACAGGTTATTGATGAGCTATGCTTAATCATGATTTTCAATTTTATATTTTCATGTTTCGATCATTATTTTTAAAATTAAATTAATTTAATGCTATTAATGAAAATTTATCTGCGAATCCAGCTCCTGTTTCAACAAGGAAAATTAGCTGTCTTGTGTGTGATAATTGCGCAAATAATAATGCAACAATGTTTTATCAAAGAAACTGTTCATTCTGCGTTACAGAAATTGGTTGGATCAATGAAACATCATGGAATTTAATTAACAAACATTGCTCGTCAAATTGCACAGTTCAAATCAATAGTAAAATATATTCGAAACTTTGCTGCACATACAATTTCTGCAATGGAAAAATCAATGATCAAAAGAGTGGTAAAATTTATTTATTTTTATCAGATATTTGAATTACTTTTTTATAAAGAATACTTATAACTTTATGTTACTATTATATATCACTAATTTTATATTAATAATAAAATATTAGACAATACATTATACATATTCAAAAATATAATTTTAATAATTATTGTTTCATTATATTTTGATTAATGAAAATAAATTGTATTATCATAATGATTATATTATAAATAGATCATATTAATTGTATTAATTTCTAACGCCATATTTAATAAATCAGAAATAATCTTTAGATTAACATATATTTCAGATCATTTTTATTTATGATTTATTCTATAATATATCTTACATATAATGACGTACAAATATTCATGATAAAGCAATGTTTGTAAAAAATGTTTCTTGGTGAATTCTTTTGATGAATTTGGATAATCTCGATTGTAAATTTGAATAAATATTGTTTGAGTTTTCATTATTTATCATTTAATACAGCTACTTATGAATAACTGATGTATTGTATGCCCCAAATTAGCAATAGAAACCTTAAATATAATTAAAATGATTATTTTTATTGTTTAGGTTTAATTACAATGCATCCTAAACTAGGACTTTTGCAATATCTTTGCTAATTTTCACTACACAGAATTAGAGAATATAAAAATAATTTCAGTCAATTGTAATTGAGTATATCCGTGTTTTGCAACTACATGGAAATAATAAATGAATGACCAATGAGCGATTGTATTATTGTAACAGATTCATTAGAATTTAAGTGAAATAATAGTTATTTGAATTTATGGATGATGTTGATAGAGCGTGTCATTTTGTATATGGTCTCTTAGGTGTCCCGGTAAGAGCCCTAAAGCTGCTAGATTATTGGAGGTTAGGCCTACGTGGAACCGTAACCTCTTGGACCATATTTGCTTAGGATTTTAGATTTTATAGGATTTAACCTCTAGTTAAACTGGGTTCAGTATAGAGGAACTTTGTACTTGGATTCAATTAAATTAGAAACGGTTTAAATTTGGGTCGCCGGAACAACTTAACAGAGTTGTTGGTGGAGATTAATTGACAGGAGATGAATAATATTGCTTAAATAAATTTAAATACCAGAACAACTCAACTGGGTTGTTGGTATATTTTAAAATATTAACAGATGATTAATAAATAAATGTGATAGAGAGTTTTTGATAGTTATAAATTAAAATAATTAGCACTATTGGGTATATAACTTAATAACCGGAATTTGACACCAGATGTAAACACTTGTGTGTGTGCTGTAGCAAATCATTAACATACACGT
>JBBMOY011162102.1:0-10168 GCA_037951405.1 Platydemus manokwari | reverse complement strand
GATGAATTGATTATAAAATATGTGCAAAATATAATTATTCTATTACCTTCATCATATTTATTATTATCTTTTATAATTGTATCGATAATATATATATTAACGATTGGCTAATGCTATCGAATTTAGATTTCCTAATTTATTTATAAAATTTGGTAGCGTTTATATTTTAAAATCAATTTCGATATTACAGATATTACCACATATGAAAAAACTGTAATTAATTGTAGATATGTGGTATTAGAACTCGTAATAATATTCATATTAAAATCATTATAAAATGTACTTCATAAACAACATTTATGAATCCAAATTCAAAATATTCATGAATGATAATAATATGTTTCCATAATTATATATTCACTTGATTGAGAGTTGGTGAAAATGATTTTTTAATATTTAAGTTGCATTTCAGTCTTTAAAAATAAATTGCACTAATTCGAGATTTTCTGGTGATGTCATATGTGAGTGTAATAATATTAAGATTTATTTAGTCAAAATTATATTCAAATTTAAACAAATACAAACATATATATACATTACTGTTCGGTTTAACCGGGTTTTGGAGTTCAGAATGATTTAGCTGGTTAAAGTAAAATAATATTAATATTTATAATGTGCCTTATTCCAAAGACGCGGGAATAGAAATATAAATTAATAAACGAAATAAATGAAAATATTTAATTGTTGAATTAAAAGATGTACAAATGATAATCAGCAAACGATTAAATATCAAATAAGATACTAACAAATAACCATGCTTTTATTAGTTTTTTAAATTAGAAGCTACTGTTGTTTATAGTTTTTAATACTCCATTGTGCCGAGATCTGAGAGGTCATTGAATTCTAATATATAATAATTAGGACCTACAAATTCCGGTAACTAGAAAGCTAAAAGAATCTGATTTTACACTGGCTTTTTAGGTGATTAAATAATGAGTGATTGGACGATGTCCAAGCCACTTTAAATAACAGTGTTTGATGAAATAATTATTGTAAATTAATTAATTAATTAATTAATTGAAAATTAATCCATTACCACATTTTATAAAATATAATTTAATGTTAATAAATATTTTTAATATGAAATTTCTGTGATAAAACCAAGTTTCTAAGATTAATTTATTCTTTTTTATCATGTAAATAATCATTAAAATGTAAAAAATCAATATAAATTTTACCACATTGCTTGTAAAATTAAATCTTGTCTATTGTTGATTACCCGGTAAAAAGAGAAATCAATAAATAAAAGCCAATTGTATAGCTAATTGAATAAAATAAAATCATACTAAAATATAAATAAAAACATTAATATATCAGGAGATGTGTCAAAGGAGAATATTTTCTCAACTGTAAATCACTGATTTTATTAGTAAAATATAAATGATTCATTTCGATAGAGATCTCTGGAAATGAGAAAATACAAAAAAGGGTCACAGATAAAAATGTAAATATTTGGAAATGAAAATGATAGAAAATAATATTAAATTATTAGAAATCAAGGGTATTTCATATTCATCAGAATTACATCTAACTTGCTTTCTCTGACAAATTGTCAAGTATTGTCATATTTGGTCGGTATTGATATCTGTGCTAAATGGTTCATTATTAGTTAGTGGTCATCATGTTATTAACATTTTATCACCTTCAGCTTTCACTGTTTAATGTAAGATGAAATTTAATAAATCGTTTATATTCACATTATTATTTATTATCACTCACTTGTATTTTACTTAGTATATAATTAACATGTGTCGATATATTAAAATTCGATGAAAAACATTGGCATGAAATATTCAGGAATTATATTTTGTGAATTTGTTTATCGTTTTTCAGGAAATATTTACGGAAATAAAAGTAATCTTGATTACATAATATGAAATTATGAATTATTTGTTTAAATTCGTAATGTGATTATCAATTATTAAAGTTATTGAAATGAATTCAATTGAATCCACTATTCCATGGGATGATGCATATTGGTTGAGTGATGATGAAAGTGATAAATTACCAAAAATCCATTTAATCAAGAACAATAATCAATCACAATTCCCAAATAAATTGGAAAATAATTTATCTCAAACACATCGACCTTCACAAGGAGATCGCTTGAATAATAATTATAATGTTGAAATAAGAAATAATATTCCTAAGAATATCAAAAATCATGAATCAAATCGAAAAACAGAACCACCGAAACATGAAAATAAAAACAAACTTCTTGCTCTTCAGAACTTCAGTAATAATTATCAATCCAGGAATCAAACAAGTAATGGAAAAGATATTAAATATCCAATCAAAACTAATTCATTGAATCCCGGTGGTAATGAACAAAGAATTCCTCATATGTCGAAGGATAAAGAACAATCTATACAAGTTAATAATCAATCGAAAGAAATCCAACCTAAAATAACAGAAAATGTTTGGCAATCACGTATAAAAATTCAGGAAGAAACAAGAAAATTAAATGAAATCAAAATACTAAACGGAAACGAAAATATACAAAAAACAAAGCATGTAGAAATGGAAAATGCGAGCAAAATAGAAGTGAAGAATAACTTCTTACAGAAACCAATCGATGGAATAAAATCACGAAACCAATTCGAACAATATGATAGATATAACCAACAATATAAAAATATGAATGAAAATATAATGAAAGATAGTTGTCACACAAGAATTATAAGCCAAGCTCCAAGAGTAATTCCTAAAGATGATAAAATTAATGAAAAACCTAGAGAGGTTTTAAAATCTCAAAATGCTGCACCTTCCAAATGGGCCAACTTGTTTGAAAATAAAGTTGAAAATGTGAAAATCAATGAAACGAGGTTTCCAGAATATCAGACCAAACCAGTATCGTGTAATTATAATACAAATTATGAAAAATCACAAAACATAAGAACAAATAATGAGATTAATAAAGATTCATGGAATACTCGCCAAACAAGATATCCACAAAGTAATCAATATAACAATAGAACCAATGTTGAATTACATCAAAACTCTTCAATGAACAAAACGGGCACCAATTCTTACAGCCAAGAATCAAGAAATTGTTCTCAAGGTTTCACATATGTTTCCAGAAATCGAAAATAAATTCTCAAAGTAGAAATAAAATGAGATATTAAAGTCTTTTTGTAAATATATATTTCGAAATTTTTAGAAAATTACAGAAAACATGTATTTTAAAAAATTAATTGAATTAAAGCTTTTATAAAGTAATAAAAAATCTTTTTTCCATATTTACCCTTTAATAAAAGTATAATGAAATAACATTTAAAGCATGTATAGTTTATAAGAAGTCTTTCAAAACATTCAGAGCTGCTTATTGTTATGAAAATTTTAATATAGATTCTAAATAATAAAAACAATTTTATTCTATATATTAATGTTTATACACATGAAAATTGAAAATTTGTCAAGTTTTAATTTAAAAACCATTTTCTCAATTTCAACAAATTCGATTCGCACTTCATTTTATGAAATGAAGTACTGAAAATTGAAAGTGTAGATTGTTCCAATCAATTCCAATTGTAAGTAGACATAAGACTTCGATGATCCATTACAGTTTTCAGTAATTATCAAAAGATTTTCACAATTTATTTGATATTAATTAGTCATTGAATTAATTCATTATAATATTTATAATTATTATATCTATAATTACTAATTTTAATTTCGTTTTTAAACTGGGTGGTTGAGAAAATTTTGGATTTCGAGCGTATGCGAAATTAATTTTCAATCGATTATTTAATAAAAGGGATTTGAAACCTTTTTTATTGCAAAAAGAAATTTGAAATATTCATTTTGTAGATTTGAGATGGTATCAAATAGATTATATTATTACAATCTTGGTATTTTGTTTTTTTGTTTCTAATATAAGTGCACAAACCTACCAGATTAACATCGCGTTTCAACTGGTGGTATAGAACTCACAATATAATTAGAACAAGAGATAATAATCCCAAAACCTTGAAAAAAAGAGGCAACAAAAAATAAATAAACTCAAGCCAAGTACATTAATTTGATGGATAAAATTGAAGACTAAATGATGCTTTACATTGAATTACGTAACTTATAGTGTGTGTATTAAATAACATAGTATTACTTTTCTAATTGTTTGAATCGAGTCCACTACGTGCGACTTTGAAATATTAAAAACTACTGAAGATTACATTATCGAAATTCAGTAAAACCTGAAAATTACTATTAATCAGAAATATCTAGATTTAGAAACCCTTTCAATTGCGATTTTCCGCGAAGCTAATAAATATTAAATCTATAATGCTTTCTCATCAGTTGGTCAATACATTAGAAAATATTTCGTCATCTAACATTAAAGATGATTTTGACGAGTGTTCCTACAAGGATGGCAAGCCAAATTATGAACCCAGACCCAGGAGTAACTCCAACAAGAAGTATTTAAAATCTACTAAACAAATTACCTAAACTTACTCGACAAAGTGGACAACTCGAAAGGTTAGACAATTACGACGAGCACTTAAAAAATGTTGACCAGCATTACAATGACCACAATTCAAAGAAAAATGCTAACAGAATATCATAACCCTCTAGCTTCGAAGCTGGAGAAAATGGTACACTGGATGCACGCAAACAAATAAATCGATTGGCCAGAGTTTTGGAGAAATTCTTAGCGAATTACCCGATTGAAAATAAGGATGAATACTCTCAATTAGAGAACAGACAATACCATTTCAATGGAAGACCATCCTATTCAAATGTTGCAAAATCTGTGAACTGGAAGGATGGCTATAGAAAAAAATGTCAAGCATACGGAAATCAAGCAACATGAATTCAAACAAGGAACCAAGTCCAACTACATTTAATGATGAAGGTTTCAAAATGATAAGGAGGAAAACACGAAGAAACTTCAGAAAGGAATCTGGCTCACGAGTTCATACCCCACAGTTTAAATCAGAAAATCAAAAAACGAATATAAACTTATCACGTATTGACCCTACAAGAAAAATGGAAGAAAAAAATGAAATTCATTTCAAGGAAAAACGGAGGCCTCTTATTTCTGCTACTATTAACTCCTACAAGTCATGGTCTCTTAAAATTTACATTGAATCGCTCAAAGATGAACAGCATCTCAAAACAACTTTAGATAAATTCAGTAAAATCATTGGAGAAAAGGAAAAAGACAGCAAAGTGAAGCTAACGAACATTAAAACAAATGCTAAGGGTCTCATCTGTAACCCTAATAATATCCCAGCATTAAAGATTAACGACGCACTATTGCAATTCAAAAATAATCTTCGTAATTATGGAGTAGAAGATAAGGTTACTGATAAAATCATGGAAACTCTAAAAAATATATTTCGGCCAACTAATACTTTGAATGATGATAAAAGAAGTAACCTCAACGATCAAAGCTCATACAATATAATTGATCTTGGCAATTTCACGGAAAACATCGCGAATCCTATAGCCAAATAATTGAACGAAGTTGATCTCGATATAGTAACCACAAATCACGTGAACTTGGATATCCTCAACACAAATATAAGCAAGACCAGAATACAAGATATAGAGACAAACCTCGAAATGATTAGCTTAGCTGCGCAAACAAAGTTGCCTACCATAGGCCTGGAGAATGAATCGAACTCACATTCCACTAAAACACACATTAAAATCAATACGGCAGCATCTTCTCTATCGTCATTGAGAATTGATAATGCGATAGTATTGGATAAGTTCTACGGTTCCCCAGCAAAAAATAGGTCTGATGTTCTCCAACTCATCAAAAGATTTGAATTAGAAAAAGAAAAAATTAAGGACAAGCTCATGGCAGAATACACCAAAAATAAAACTCAAAAGATCTGTGTATCTCACGAAGAAGTACCGGACCCAGTGATTAAAGAAGTCAAAATCAAAAAATTCACTACGAGTCAAGAAAAAATGCTGAGCCTAATGGATAAACAGGCCATAGCGTCGACACCAAAAAACATAAACAAGAATCGATCCCTGTCAACCATCCCCAGCTCAAGGTTGTTAGATAATGAGGAGTACTCCTTGTCTTGCACTAAGAGCTACACGGAATCTGACTTTTGTTGGGATTCCACTGGGGTCTCGTCCTGAGCGAACAAAAGGGCCTCAATGTCGTATACCGAATGGTTCTTCGGAGACCAGATTGATAAATATGTATCAACACAAGTTAAATTAAATGATTAAAATGTTCATCAGTAGCTATGTTGCAGAATTAATTACAAATGGAGGCAATCTCAGTGAAGTTAGTATCAATCCCATGAAGCTCACAACATGTAAAACGGTCCTTGCTCCAATTAAAGTACGAAACCAATACTGGACGCTACTAGTGATGTACCCATTTAGGGAAGGTATACTTGACCCATTGAGTAGTGACGAATTCTTAAATGAAGCTGAAATCAAAGCGAAGAAGATATGCAACACATCAAATACGAAAACATACTTTGGAAAAACTCAAAGATAAAAAGAAACTTCTTTGATAAGAAAGGACGGCAATTACAAACAAATAACTTTGACTGCAGCCCATTAATATGCGGCCACATTAATTGCGTAGCTAATAACCAATCATGCATAGGCATAGACGTCAGAACCATCAGAAGAAAATGTAAACAAAACATTTCAGAAGATTCGATTAAACAATCAACAGGGATGGGACCGGAAATTGCAGAAAATCAAGATGACCACATAATCTTTACAAAAAGACAAATGATGGCCTTATGTAAAAAAGAATTTCAATGTCGAAAATTTCTAGTACTCGATCCTTTTATTGGTAGGGCCCTCGGAATCGATAAGATTGAAGATGTTTTGGAATTCCTGTCGTTCCAGTATTTTAAAAACAGGGAAATTATCTTTTATCCGCTTCTGATGAATTATTTACGCTGGATTCTAATGTTGCAGTTCTATTTACTACTGGTTGAAGCGCAATGTCAAGCCGGTAAGTGAGGGCTCCTATATCAATAAACAAATATCAATATACAATGATAACAATAAAAGCCAAATTATAAAATTTATTTTCCCTTTTATAACATAATACAAATGTTATTTTGCAACTTCAAAATTCAACAGCAGAGATTATTGTATATTTTTATGAAGAAATAGGAGAAACGGTATTGAATAATACTACGCATCATGTACGAAGAATAATAATTAATCCAGAAGATGAATAATCAACAACAGTCGAACAAGAGTTATCAACAAGAAAGGTATATGAAGAAGAAATAAGGACCACAGACAAACAAAGAATGAGAACTCAGAAGATAGAGGAAATAGTTTTCTCACTAAACACAATTATGTTCATAGTTGGAGAAGCCGTTTTATCAATAATAATGGCAGCATTAATTTTATTCATGGGAAATTACATATACCACAAATGCATAGAAACAAGAAGAGGACAAAGGAATCCGCTATATACGGGATTCCACGAGACGGAGTTATAGCAATTAAAGAATAGGAAGTCGATTTGTAAAATAATTCAATATATGTTATTTATATTAATTATTATCTTTATTTATCTTATGATAGTCCAATTGATAAAGCAGAGCAGTAAAAGCATGATGATTGATAATAATCAAATAAATAAAATCATGAGGAAATCAAAAATTTATAAAAATATTAGGACATTAAATTATGATAAAATGATAAACCCCTTATTATTAAATGAAATCATTTGTTGCAACAAGTTGCATTTCGCCACAATCTGCGGAAGAATCCCAGAAGCGATTGCACGCACAGAGGCAAATAAAGTAATAGTAATGATAATGATAACACGAATGATAATTAAATTAATTAATTATGCAATGAGTAACAACATATTAATAATAATATTAATGATATTAATGGTTCTTTCGATTCAGATTGACGTTCAACAAATTCAAGTCGTTCACCACCCAAAACGATTCTACAATGCAATCCAACAATCCATAATAAAAGGAAGCTACTGTAAAGTAGGGGTGAAGGAAATCCTTAAAGTAGAAGAGATGCCAAACAAATTGAAGGCATCGTCAAAGAGAAATCGAGTGATGATGATCTATCATAGCATCACGATATCCAGATTCCAGATTGATGAAGAAAGTGTCACAAGAAACGACACATGTTGTAATACATACAGTGAATCAGTCACTGTCAATGAGGTTAAGCAGAAGCGGAATGCCATCTCTTAGGAGTTATACACAGTGCCTCAGATCTACCAGTTGTATTGGCGCTAGAACAACTTCCCGAACGGTTCGGATGTATGATTGGTGTGCCAGAGAGACCGTTGGCATCATCGATGGAGCTGCCATTCGAAGCAGCAAAGAGACAACTATCATTCTTAAGAAGAAACTTAACGTTCAAAGAAGAGAGAAAATATGTAATATTTTTGGATGCCGAATTGGCACTTGACTACTATGGAAAACATCATCCCACATGGGTGGGAATTATTTACTATGAGGGCAACATGATCTTTAGCTCAAAATTATGCTCGAGATCAGAGATATTGAAATATTTTATGGAACAAAGTGGGTTAGGCTATTACGAGTTCAGAGGCCAGCCCGATGCAGAAGAAATCAAAGTGCATATCATGCACATGTGGAGAGGCCGAATTGTAGTAGGTCACAACTTAAAGAAAAAGTTAGAGACGCTGGAGAGCAGGATGTCGGAAATCCTAAGTCTCAGAGATTTGGACGGAGTGCCAGCAGTAAACGAGGCGGTAAACGATGAATACCGTTTTGGAGGAACAAAAAAAATAAGAATGGCCTATCTGTTGCGATTGAGAGATATTTATTATCGTATCATGGAAAGAGCCATGAGAAAAGAAGACATAGTAGACCATTTAGCGGGGATTAGAGACATATATTGGAAGTTGGAACCCCAGTGGACCGATCACGAAGTAAACAACCAAAAACGCAAGGCGGAGGAAAAAATGACGGAATTGAAAAGGCAAGAGATAACCAAGGCCCCGGCTATACTAGAATGGGTTGATCCAAACCCAATTGCACCAAAGACAATAGTGCGAGAGTAAAGGGATCAGCGAATTTGGAAATTAATCCCTTTAGATGAAATAATGGAAGATAAGAAATCAATGCCTGCTAAAAGGTCGTATGACCACATGATCAGGCAGCATCTGGGAGAGGAATATCATCCCCCAGAAAAATTCAAAGATGGCCAACAAGTAATCATGAAAACCTCGGAGCTGAAAATATCAAAAGAAATAAGAAAGAGGTGGAAAAGAAATCCGTGGAAACAAAGAATACGGAGTTAAAAATAAACGAAGAAATGATTAACATCTTAGATGAAGCCTTAAGAATCGAGGAATCACTCCATGAATATGAAGAGTGGATAAAAGAAGAGGAATGAATTGCTCTCCAATATTGACAACCAATGAAAATTCTACCCAAGATGTTGAAGGGAAAAGAACTGTATATCAATATCCCAAAGTAAATCCGGATGTAGATTTGAACAGTCAAGTCCCGTGATTACATCAATTCATACCCTCACTAAGAATCAAAATAACGAGGCGAAGCCCAGGAAAAAGGCAATCAAGAGGCAAGCCTTCAGTAAGAAAAGTGTCCACGAGGACGCGTCTTTTTGACCCCCAAAGTAGTGTTGAGGATGCACCTTCATCTTCATCATCTGCAAGATAGAACAACTATATATTCAACAACAATATATTTAAACCCCACCGACAGTAACCAGTCATCTAATTAATCCCAAATCCGAATTAAATGATCCGCACAATAACCGAACTCAATCACCCAATTATTTCACAATCGTCCTCAACCAAATAATTCCCAACAGAATAATTCAATTATTCCACAATCGTCCTCAATCAAATAATCCCCAACAGACCAATCCAATTATCTAACAGTCGCCCTCAATCAAACATTCATTACAGCAAACCATTTCAATTCTATCCCAATAGCATTTGAACATTTGATTTATCAATTTGATTAACATCCTAATAACATTTGACTTATCAATTCGATCTAACAATTTGATATTTGCCTTTTTGATAAGAATTAGTCAATGAGCTACTTGCGAATATAGTGTATAGAATAGACGGAAATCAACAATAAAAAGATATAACATTAACACATTAAGACTAAAGGCGATAATGAGGTAACATGATAGTAACATTAAAAATAATAATAATAATTGTGATAATGATAATAATAATAATAACAAA
>JBBMOY011161991.1:0-10169 GCA_037951405.1 Platydemus manokwari | reverse complement strand
ATAGATTGAGTTTTTAGTGGTCTGTGGGGCATACTGGGATTAAAAAATTGATAATTTTGTAAATTTGATGATTTATTTGGTGTTCCATTCCACTAGCCATTTTATAACTATTCGCTATTGTTTTAAAAACCACACATCAAAAACGAATTAAAAAGTCAAGAGGCAATAAATCAATTTAAACACACATATGTAATCAAATATATTTAATTTTATATAAACAAAGCGCAATTTATTCTTTTTTATATTATTAGTAAAAGTTTAATTTTTTATAACTTATTGATTATTTTCGGTTTGGAATTATATCTGTTATAAATATGATGTACTTGGTGGGGAGATAAAAGATAAACTTAAGATTTTGTAATTTTTTTAACCAGGTATCTAATTGAAGTTTTTTTATTAACTGATTTTAAATTATTTGATATTTTAATATTTTCTTATTACGAGAACTGTAAAGTCTTCTAATTTATTTAAAGATATTTGAGACCTAAAAATTTGTCAACCATAAAGGCACAAGTTCAGGCTTTTAACTAACTTAATTCGAATAAATAATAAGTTGTTAAGCGACTTCCAAAACACAGTTTAATAAAATACAGGTTACAACGCTTATGATCTAAAGATTATGAAATTAATACTGTCAATATATTGATTTATTATCGGTTAACTCTTTTATATAATTATATAACTGTTTTCTTCTAGAAGAAACATAGGTTGAAGATCTAATTGTCCTGAGTACAATGTGATCGAATAATCAATAATTATGATCGTATGTTATTTAATGAATAATTGCAAATATTTTAAATTTTAAATAAATTTTAAATAATTTTAAATTTTTTGTAAAATAATTAGAGAAATATTTTAATATTTTAACTATCTCTGATCAAAAATGAAAATCAAATATCTCTGGAAAATAATGTATATTTTGTTAAAAAAAATGTATTAAGTGTTTGAATTTAAAAAAATCGATATAATAGGTTCTTCTGATGAAACATCAATTACAAGTGAAGTAGTCGCTAATAATATGGCAACCACGCACATGGATGTGATCTTTAGTAGACCTGCGCCCGAAAAGAACAGATGAGGTGAAGATATCGAACAGTTTATTAAAAGCAGTAATCAATATTTTGATATCTGTAAAACAATCAAATCAATTAGCAATTTGGTTGTAATTGCTTTGTTAGTTCAGAACATGATTGCTCAATACGAGGCAGTTCCGAAGGAAACAAAGGTGCTTGACTAAAGATTGCGAAATGCCTTTGGAAAAAAGAGATCATTGGCTCAGGATTGGCTAAGAGCTCTTCAATATAGAAGAGAATCTGAATCCGCCGAAGTTTTCTTCGATAGAATTGAACAGATGGCGGAAGACATTATGGCACATAAAACAACGAAAGACGATCTTGTGCCATTCCTGACAATCCATTGCTCAGAGGATGCAGAATTCGAGAAAGAGATAAAAATGAACGATATTGTTGAATTGCCGAATATTACGACGGTAAGAAAAAAGTTAGAAGAAGTACGTAAAGTAAATAAAGTGAGTACTGTAATATCGGATGATTAGATATCAAGACGAAAACCTAATCATAAGCCGAAGGTTCAGGTAAAGAGAAAAGAGACCAGAAATTGCTAGAACTGTACCAAACCAGGTAATATAGCACAAAACCGTCGTACATCAAAAGTTGTAACGTGTTATACCTGCCATAAAAATGGATATATAGCTAGAGGATGTTCAAATATAATCAGTTGTAAAAGATATAACTATCGAGGACATTAAGACAAAGAGTATTACACAAATCTCAAAAAACGTAGGAATTTTAAGCAATAATAAGAAAGCCCCGAATGGAGAAAAGTCAGAGGGACAGGAACTTGCAATAACAAAGAAGAAAACTTCAAAATACTTCAAAAAAAGGAATTGAGGACGGATCGAGGCAGTAAAGAAAGAGTATGATGATTCAGAGAATATTTATTTGCATGTGAATGGCACATTTCTTTTGTTTATTATTTGATTATAATATTTAATATTTCTTCCTTTTCTTCTAAAACATGCTCACAGACATCTTTAGTTGGCATTGATTTTTTTTAATAGATTTCTTTTTATAAATATCAAATATCGGAATTCCTCCTTCAATTGCTGAAGAAATATTTGGCTTATAATTCAAATTTTATATTAATTTGATTAATATGAGCTTAAGATTTTCATGGTTTCTTAAACAACTTGTTTTAAAAACAACTTGTTACAAATTTCGCACTTTTTTTCGTTCATTTTTAAGCGTACTCTTTTATTAGAATTTCGCTTCCTCAAACCTGAAGGTTCGAAATCTGTCGTCGGAGACTGGTGTATCATACTACTTTGAGTATAAATTTCATGAAATAATAAAATTTGTAAAATTTTTGGCCATTACAAATTAGTTGTGTATTGAGGCTGAAACTGGAATTGTTTTCTTGAATAATAATTATGGAAAAGATATATTGATCCATGTTATGTTCCTTATCGAAATAGAAAAAGGATTTTATGATTATTAAATCGAGATTATTATTTTTAATCTTATCGAATGTTCTTTTATTTTGAAAGTGGTTCATAAGTTCATTAAGAGCCATCAAAAACAAAACACAAACACTTAAATATAGTTTTTGTTTAAATAAATGATAAAGATCCAATTCCAAACACATACTCAATTATTGTGATTTTCATAAGGCTTGCTAGTGTCAGCATCATTTGATAGGAAAATAAATAAAAATATTTGATTTGATTTATAAAATAATTTTAACTTTATCGATTATACATCAAATTAAACATGACATGAAAAATCATCCGAGAATGGTCCGATTAATTTCATGAATGATAATATATTTCCTGTAAAATAATTAGAAATCCAAATCATGTTTGTAAATAGGATTACCAGCAGATTTATCGGAACATGTAAATATTTTATAATTATTGACATTTATAATAGAGTCATACAACATTAATGGTATACTTATTAGAAAAACATGTCAAATATTCCATTTATAATTTATAAGAGATATAAATCAATGTAATTCCTGATAGGAATATTTGATTACAATCCCCTATCATTCAAAAAATTAAAATGAATTGGAATGTGTCAGACATTGGGATCATTTAAGATTGACAGAATAATAGTGATGACGGTAGACTGTAATTTCAGCATAATTATGCAGTCAATATTTCAAGTAGTCTGTGGTTCAATGATAAAGATCGTGTCTATACAATGTTGAAATCATCGATTATAAGCCATATAGCAATTGTGAATTATTTTACTGTTACCATTACGTTTACCACATTTTCAAATATTTCTTTTTAATTTATCCGACAGTTAATTTACATTCTAATTTTTCTTGAAATAATATTTTACAAATAAAATTAATCATCGTATTTATTGCAATCAACACCAAAGTTACCCAGATATCCGAATCCACAAACAATTACCAAGAGAAACATGACATTGATCTGAAATAACAATTATGTCAAACACATTGATATTCAATACATCTATTTTAGAATATTATAACAAAATATAATGCCATAACTAAGAGATAAAAATAAAAAATCATAAAATATTTGCTTACATTCATGATGATTTAAAATGTCTTCACCAATTGTCATTCACTGCTATTCACTGATTATTTATACTTAATTTTAGATCGTCACTGATTAAAACAAAACTATAAATGAAATTTTTTAAATATTTTTTTTTAACTATTTTAATAATTTTATTTTTATTTTAATTATTTAATATGCAAATGAATCACGGGGAATGATGAGTAACAAAGGAACTATTTTAAATAACCAGTCAATTGTTTGTATTAATCATTTGCTATTCATCTTTATCATTACCTTAGCCTTCAAATTTTTTAATTTATTTTGTTTTTTTTTCATTATTGTTTCCTTATCAATCAAGTGAAAATTCTGTTAAATTTTTAGCTAAATTATGAGCATGTATTCAAACATGATATAAATATGAAATTATCGAAATAATCGTGCTCAACACAAAATAAGACCTGATATAACACTACAAAAGGATATTTACCACAGAGCTTGATCCGATTCTCGCGCCTATTTTTCCAAATGATTATTTATCTTAAAAATATTTTTATTTGATTTTCATCAAGGTATACAGCACATATGAGGTCGAAGATCAATTCTTAAAAGGCTTTCAAACCCATATTAATGAATATGATTACACCGATTTAGTAAAACCGACATTCTCTAAATGCAAATCATTCAAAACCTTTCAAATAAATTTAATTATAGTATTTTAACCAGAAATTGTTTAGAATGCGATATGTGGCATTACACAAAACTGCAGTTCAATAACCAAATCACTACTAGAATTATTTGTTAATTCGATCAAGAATCATGGCAGTCCAAATAGTTCGAGTTAAGAATAAATTTTATAAATATTAGAAATCGAATGTTCGTATAAAGAATAACATTTATTTGAATCTCTCTTGAATTATAAATGCTATATTTGAGGTGTGTGACTCCATTATAATTGTCAGTATTTCCAAAATATTGATATATTCAGATCAATCTGCCAGTAATCAGTTTTACAAACATGATTTGTAATTATCTTACAGGAAATAAATTATCATTCATAAAATTTATCTGACGAATCTCCTTTGATGTTTCGAAAAATGTTCAATTTGATCTAAAATTGATGAATCTAACACATTTTTTTGAAATGAAATCAAATATGTTTAGTATCATAGAAGATGTGAAGTCACGAATGCTGATGTTGAGACTCAAAGAAACAAGAAGTGCATATTACAAAATTTCATCCTTTTTGTTTGGTAAATTGATTGCATTCATATAACAATTAACCTTTCCTCGCATACAAAATTAGACAAACCTCAACTCAGGTCTTTGGAAATGTGAACTATTATATTTATTATATTAGATTTATTATATTTGAGTTCATGTACAATAATTGATATATCAGATTATTCAGATATAGAAATCGTGTTGATGCAGTAGTGACCTGCTTATTAATTATACTCTCTTGCTGTCAAGGTGAAAATTATTTTTAGTATTTATGGAAAAGGGTAATTTTTTAAAAATAAAATATAACAGTGTCTGTATAAAATATATTTGAAAAACCTATTCACCTAAATCTAGATGTACGTCATTGTATTTGTGTTTACAATTATATATAAAATTGGTTATATTCCTATTAGTGGGCTGAGACGTATGTGTTGAGACGTATGTTGGATTTGATATCTTCAATTCTCTTGGATTATTATAATTATGTTTGTCCAAGTAATTTGAGACAATTAATTGGATTTGGGAAATTCTACACAGTTTGTTTCGATACTCATCATGAACTCAAAGCTATCTATGTAAAATTCCACATGTTTAATAATAATATCGAATTCATTTTTCGGGCTGTTTTATTGTTTAGTAACGCCGTTTTGTTGATAAAGTAATAATCTATTTCTCTAATCCCTGTCATATAATTCAGATTGATTATAAAAGCTCATTTATTTAAATAAAGAAATTTATCTATCTGTTAGAGTTAAATATTTACGTATATGAAGAACTCCAGTTGACGATATCAGGCTATTTTGACTTTCTAATAAATAAAAGTCATTGATTGGATATATTAAGTGAACATTATTTATGAACCTGCTTACGGAATTTGTAGAAAAACACAAAACAAATTAGAAAATCGTTAATTAAAATTGAAAATTCGTTCTTTTCAACTGTGTGTAATGGCATAAGTTACAGATATCGATTCAATAAATGTAATGAAATAATTTTATGAAAATTTATTCAAGTCATTCTCCCTCATTAATAGTTCGTTTCGTTACAAGTTATGTTAATCTATTTTCTAGCAATAATAAAAATGACATCTCGATGTAAAATACAAATAATAATTTCCAATTATAAAATGGCTTTGAATGATTCCATCTAACACAAATCAAAAATGAACGGTGTTTGTTGATGTATTTAAAAAGAATATTTTATGAATATTTATGAATGATAAGTAATGTCTTCTTCGTTGTTGAAGATTTTTGGATTTGATAACATAGCATTGTTATAATGTTAGTTATTTACAAACCTACGCTCTCAAATTAAAATTGCATTGGAATGAAACGTGTACCTGAAGTGGAGCCTAGAAATGAATCATATTAAGATGAAAGCTATTATATAAATAATATTCTAATGATTTAAAATAATAACACACGTTTTGATCAATCAATATTATATAAATCAATATTATAAATATCAATATAAAATAAACATTCAATAAAATATTCAAACTTCATTTACTAGTCATATTCAATGGTAGAAAGAATGTGAAGAATCTGCTCGTATCGAATATAAATATGTTTGATATGAATTTAATTCCAGATCAATGTTATGTTTCTATTGGTAATTATTAAGGTATTTAGATTGCATTATTTATAGTAAAAGTACTACTTTGCTGACAATTAGCAGAAGAGAAGCCGATGTAATAAAAGGTGCAACAAAAACAATTTGAACTTTTAGTAAATTATCGATTAAAAATTGAAAATTTCGATTATTTAATAATTAAAAAAAACTATAAATTTCTAAATTAAAAAATTATAATTTTAAAAAATTACAAAAATTTTAATTTTCAAACCTGATAATCAATAAGAGTGACAAAATGCTTTGATTATTTAAAAATATTTCTTAAATAAAATGATGAATTTGTAATTATTGATTAATGTCATGTTTCTATTGGCAATTATGTGTTGATTCGGATATCTGGATTATTTCTTTATTAGATTATTTAATTAAATTTCTCGTAAATTTGAAATGATTTCGAGTTCTCTAATTTTAATAATGGATGATTGATTTCACTTAAAGAATGTCGGTGTGACTAAATCAGTGCAAAAACTATACCCATAGATTCAATAATGAGGGTTTGTAAGCATTTCAAGAATTGATCTTCGATGAAATATTTTGTTTGTGTTGGTCATTTTTAATAAAATCAAATAATATGAATTTCAGGATAAATATCAATTGAGAAAATTAACTGTAAGAAATGGGTCCCACGTTGTAGTATAAATCGTCTTTGTATATAAGATATTATTTTGTGATGAGCATCATAATGTGGTTATTGGATATTTATATCATGTTTGAATGCATGCTGATAAGGAAATTAAAGTGGAAATAACAAAAAATAAAACCACTTTAAAGGGCACTATTTATGTAGTTTCTTTATTATTTATCATTTCTCGTCATTAATTTATTAATATTAAATAATTAAAATTAAAATTAAAATATAAAAATCAATAAATAAATATTTTATGATGTTTTATTTTTATCTCATAATTATGGCATTATATTTTGATATAATATTTTATAATAAATGTATTGAATATCAATATGTTTGACATGATTGTTATTCCAGATCAATGTCATGTTTCTATTGGTAATTATTGTTGGATTCGGATATCTGGGTAACTTTGGTGTGGATTGCAATAAATATGAGTGCATTCCTAAATGCATAACAATAAAGGATACCTGCCATATAAAATGTAAAAAAAATTGGTCGTGGAAATTGCAGCGTTTCTTATATGGCTTGTCGAAAGGCATCAAAATACTAATAATTTAAATTTTAAGCTTGATAATCAATAAATGTGATAAATTTCCTAACTTATTTTTCAATATTTATCAAAATAAATGATGAATTAAATCAATAAATGAGATTTTAGAGTTTAAATTAAAGAATTATATTTGTCGATAGACAATTGATTTTCATTATATGATAAAAATACCAATTGGAAGTATTAACATCTATATAAATTCTTGATACCATATAGCGAATCACTGCAAGTTATTACAATCAATTTATGAGCTATAATATCTAAACTAATTAGCTTGTTTTGAACAGATTACGAGATGATTTATTTAATTTTGAAAATATAAATAAATTCCAAAAATGAAATAAAATCAATTTCGAAACATTAGTGACATTGAAGATGTTAATGAACTATCGAATAAATTAAAACGAAAATTTTTTAAAAGTGATAAAAATGATGGTAAGAATAAAATCCGTCTCAACCCTAGATGGTTTATATTCGATCTGTATTTTGTTAAAAATTTTGAACAACGAATTACCTGAATTATCGATGCCCATGACTGGCATTGCTTATCACCATTGACATTAGGTTCTGGAAATTATGACTGTTTTTCTGTCAATCTGGACAGCTATCAATTCATTTTCTGGATAAATTAAAGAGTTAATTTGAAAAGGACGACATTTTAGAAAATCTAAAGATTTCTAAAATGAGAAATGATTGAAATCAAATATTCTTCTAGAGAATAATTTTTATTTAAATTACTCTTGAATTATAAATATAAAAGCATTGTCCATATAAATATTCTATTAATATTGCGTGACTCCTTTATAAGTGTCAGTAATTTCAAAATATCTACATGTTCAGATCAATATGCCTTCAATAATATTTGCAAACAAGATTTGGATTTCTAATTATTATACGGAAAATAAATTATCATTGATAATATTTATATGACGAATCTCCATTCGAAAGCTGTTCAATTTTATCAATAATCGATAAAGTTAAAACTATTTTATAAATCAAATCAAATATTTCTCTTTTTTTCCCTATGAAAACATGCTGATCGTATCAAGACTTATGAAAATACATTAGCTTGAATCACAATAATTGTATATGTGTTTGGAATTTAATTGTTTCCATTTATTTTAAAAAAAAACTATATTTACGAGTTTGTGTTTTGTTTTTGATGGCACTTAATGCACTCATAAACCAATTTCGAAATAATTGAAAACAACGGAAATTCTTATCTAATCACAATAATAATCTCGATTTGGTAATCATAAAATCCTTTTTCCATTTCAATAAGAAAGATGATATGGATCAATATATCTGTTCCATAATTATTATTCAAGAAAACCGTTCCAGTTTTGGCTTCAAAATTGAATTAGATATAAAAATCTAATTTCTAATCACCAAAAATCACAAACTTGTTTATTGTTCTGTTAATAAGATACTTTGATACTTTCTGATGCACATCACCAATTGGTCAGAAGCTTATCTGGTGAATGTTTCAAGAAAATATGGCGAACAGTTAATTTATATTAAGAAATGTATTTTATAAGAGTGAAAGTTAAATGATAAATCGTCTGTTTGGGCACTATCAATGTAGGACACCGCACATTCATATTAATGCTTACTAATTTATATTAATGCTCGATATGGATTTGAATGACAATCCTTGTTAAATAATAGTCCAGAAATCGACTGCTGAGTAATCTAAATTGATTATGAATACTGGTGCTTATGAGCGAGGAGGAAGATTACGCTTCTGAACGCGTATGCGGCTTTATTAATGTGTTGAAATTATAGTATGCAGTATTTGTAATGAAATATTTGTGCAATTTCTGATTTGATCTGTTTGCTGATAATGATAAATTTCCATGGTTATTTGTTATGTTGCCATGGTGAATTAAATTTATTTGAATTGAAAATGCAATATCTATGGTATTAACATGGAAATGTGTATTGGGTCTACCGAGAGTAGAACGCAACAATTCTCTTTAATGACCTAACTTCCTAATCAAAACAAAGTTACACACTAAGTTATATTTATATAACAGTATATACAACTTTCAGTTAAGACATCAAGAGCCTAGCCCCTAATAAAATTCTGTCTGGTTTTCAAAAATTCGGAACTGGTTTGCTTCACCAATCTGAATCACTGGCCGAGGAACTATTGCTGGCCGATACTAGAATGTCAGCGTGCGTAAACGGGTTACGGACGCTCAATGCAATCACTTCCAACAAATACAAATATTCGGGAACACTGTCCACGAATATTCTATAAATACTCTAAACGAATAATTAAAATAACCTGACCTCTTGTTGATTTCTACTGACAAATGTTGTTCAAAGATCCTTCTCGATCAAGAACTCTCTTCGGCTGATATTAATTTATTTTTTCTGCTGAAATTGGTCTATCTGTATAGTAAATACGTTTATCTTCTTGCTACTGAGAAATCTATTCCAATTGTTTCTGAAAATTCTATTCTGACTGAAAATATTTCTGAAATTCTGTTTTGCTTAAATCTATTTCTGAAGTGCTGTTCTGACTGAAATTATAGCAATCGTCCACTAATTATCACCACTTTTATAATTGTATT
>JBBMOY011161880.1:0-10170 GCA_037951405.1 Platydemus manokwari | reverse complement strand
ATAATAATAATAATAATAATAATAATAATAATAATAATAATAATAATAATAACAACAACAATAATAATAATAATAATGACAATGATAATAATAATAAAACTAATAATTGATAAAATAATTAATTAAAAATGTAATAGTAATATTTATCATAATAATATTTATAATGAAACTAACAATATTAATAACAGTTAAAATAATCGATATCATAAAAAATTTCAATAATGATAATGAATAATAAAATTAAAAATTGAAAAAAAATTATATATTTTTGATTAACAATAATAATTTCCCAAACTAATTTATAAATAAAACTATAAATCATGATTATGTGGTTAGTGATATAGTTAAGTGCGATGATAACATTTGTTTGTATTAGATTATTATATATATTATATATAGGAAAATATCGATTAATCTAGATGAAGAGTTCAAATAAACAAAAATCAATTATTAATGACTGAAACAAAAATATTCCCGTTTTCATTGAATTCATCGACAAATATTCTGTAGTAAAAAATGGAGTTTTGCAGTGGAATTTGTTTATATTGAGCTGATGACAGCAGACATTTGCTCTATTCAACTCATTACTTTCGGTTATGGTTTTTATCAACATTTTCCGTGTGTAATTTAGTTGGTTTTAATCAATTATTTGTTCTTGTCTTCGGTTTGGAACTATTTATCAGTAGTATATTTATTTATTTATTTTTATATTTAATTATATATAAATATTTTGAAAGCCAATTTTATTTTCCCATTTTCTGTCACGTAAAATCGTTCTTTGCTATTTCCTAAATAAATTAATGGTTTTATATTTCGATTGTTTTCCATAACAAATCCATCAATATAGATTAATAAATCGATAAATATATTTCGTTAATATTTCCAGTAAAACAAAAAAATATTAACAAAAAAATATGAATGCATTTATTAGCACGATATACAACGTTGCGAGATTGTCAGAACTATGCTAAAATATTGCTAATCTTCATTTAATCCCATACGAATCATTAAAACAAAGAACGAAATAATATTGACATTTTGCCGTTGAGACATTCACATTAATAATTGAATATAATTAGTGATAGCTTGTAATAATCACCATGGTTACGGTCAATTCAAACTAATCATTCAACTGTAAAAATCAAACTCCAAAACGATTATCGATAATTTGTCGAAAATAATTTTCCAGTAACAACAAATCTTTCGTGTTATTATTTTTCGTAAATGTTTTTTTGGAAGATATTTTCACTGATATAAAATGATATTGAATGGTTTTGTTGGCGGAAATACCAGCGAAAAAGAATTATGATTAGATTTCGTATGAAAAAGTAAGAATGGCATTAGCATCGCAGATCAAGGAATAGCAAATGCATTTTAAATCGACAATCTCTTGAATTGAATTCGTTTGTTTAGATCACTAAACCATGGTTCCCTATCGTATATGTAATAATTTTAGGTTGGTGGTGAAATATATTTATGAGTGTGTGAGTGTGAGAGTATGTGTGTGAGTGTAAAATTTTATCAAAACACAAAGACTACACAACTGATTGAAGCATGACAAACATGTTTATAATAATAATAAAATATCAAACAGTATGACATAAAAGCAAAGACAAACGAAATAAAGTGTTGTGGGAAAAGTAATATTTTAGAGAAAAGTATTTTCAAAATGACAAAATCCCTCATTTTGAAATTGATTTAAAATTATAACGTTAAAAGACCCTTTTATTAAAATTGTTAGTAGTTGCTACTTCACTTGAAATAGAGTTCAATAAAAGAAGACACTATGGCGATATTCTTAACTTCATTAAATAAAAACCAATCAAACTATTTTTAAACAAATTTTAATCCTTTTTCAAAAATGTTTTCTAGAGAGCTTTATCTATCAATTTTAATCAGGTATAGATAAAATATTAAAATTACTTAATAATTACTTTATATTAAATAATTTAACACAATTTCAAAATATTGTTAAATTATTAAAATAATAATAAAATTATTTTTATTAAAATTATCATTTTTAATTATTATTAGTTTTTTTAAATTTTCCTCACAAAAATTATTGTTTTTACCAGACAATATACAAATCAAAGCGTAAATTAGTCTTTGATTTTCAATTTTTTATCGATTTGAAACCAAAGAAGTTAATCACAAGATGATAGCATCAATTCTGATATGGGTCCGATATATCGAAACATTATTATTTCGTTTAAGTAATCTATAAGTATTAGATTAAACATTGCGTAATTCGATACCTACCAGACAGATAGACGAACACATTATCAAACTTAAAGGAAATTTGATAATAATGTAATAAGCACATATTATATTATGATGCATTCTGTTATTGGAGTTCATAAAGTGAATGATTACATAAATATCAAAAATAGTATCCCATGTATCAGATATAAATTATTATCTAATTGTCGATTGATAGAAATTATAATGAGAATAAAAATAAAATTTATGGATTTATATGCTGGAAGTGGAAAAGAAATCCTTTATCAACTCAAAGTCTAAGACATCACAAACTAGCAAGTATGAGATCGATAAGCAACAACAAACCAAATCAAAATAGAATTTACAAAATCTCATCCCTAGGACAATGAAGTTCACTGAGTGTGAGGAGATAGATGTCAGTAAAAAGGAAACAACGGAAATTCTCAAATGAAGCGTGAAAAATGTGACAAGAATAATTGCTGTGAATAGCTTTTTCTATTTGTATGTTGATTATAATTTTTTGTTTCGAAACTCAAAATTTTTGAAATTTTTCTTCTTTGTTTTACGAATAAAAATAATTAACTGACCTTGAAACATTATATAACTTTTTGTGCTATGAAAATAAATGAAAACATTCCACATTAATCCAAGAAGTTTACAAGAAGTTTTATTTCGTCTTGTAATTCGTTAATTATATTAATAAAATGTGATAAATCGAATGTAATTCTTTGTTTTAATACTGTTGCGATAACAGCAATTTGTTGAATTCGGTACCACTGAACGGAAACATCACCAACTACAGTGAGGATACCACAGAATCCATGAAGCCTATAGTGGCATTGTCCATCAAAATGCCAATGAATTTGCATTATAATTTTATGTTATTATTTTAGAAAAATTGATGTTCTTTTTTATTGTAGAATATTTTCCAAAGAAAACCGCAAAACACTCATTAGAACAGTTCAATTCAAGTTGCAATTCAGTAAGTTGAATAACATTGTTATTAATATTAATTTCATTAATATCATTTTAATGATTGAGAGGGTTTTCCGGTCATGAATCATTAATAACCACAACAGGATATTTACAAGCTAGACCGGTTCTTGTTAGGATAAATTTCGAATAGAATCTCAAATTCCCATATCCTTATTCTCTTATTGGTGGATTCGAACGTAAGGTCTTTGCACTCACATTCATTCTCACATACCATTTGGATCTGGTGCATTTATTGTACTTTCAATTTGGGTTTATTATCAGTAATTTATTGTGTTTAAAATAGTTAAAAAATATTTTTTTATATCTTCTTTCCATTTCTGCATTGATGTTTTATAAATCGAATTTAAACTCGTGGTCACCTTGTTAGCTGCTGATATTTCATAAAATTTGACTTCAAAGCGTTTCAAGAAATTCAACCCACTAAACTATTTTTAATGAAAATATTTAAACAAACTAATTATATTATAATATTTTATCATTCATAATACAAATGCATGGGATAAAATATAATGTGTCCTTTGCTTTGTGCTTTTATTTTTATAATGTTATTTCTAATATTTTAATAAAGCATTTATTTAGATACCACCTTAATGATATTTCGAAACATTTCCCCAGTTTTAATGATTATTATTATCATTAACAATAATATCAACAATTATTATTATCATTAGAATTTGTAACACACACATACACACACACACACATATATATATATATACATATAAAACTTTTATTTTTTTATTTTAAGAGCCAGTAGTTTATACCTGCCAATTATATCGAATAATTTAATGTAAATAACAACATTTCAACTAATATTTTAATATCCAATGCAGACCGTTTGCAATTTTAATACCCAGGAAATGGATTTGAAAAAATCCAATCCAACTATATTTAGAATGTACTTTTATTGAGTCCTCCTCAGCTTAAGCGGCTGCAATGTGTTAAGAGAATGAAACTGAGAGAGTAGTAGAAACGAAAAGATAGAGAGATATTTACCAATTTTGTCAGACGATTCACCCCAAGATGGTTGACAATAAATCCAGCTTCAATCAGTTTATTTCCACTTGTAAACAACAAAGTTGTTAATAAAAAGGCAAAAAAATCGAATGAATCTTTTTAGCGGCTTAATTTTCATTCGTTTTTTATTCGTAAATAAATTTTAATGAGGTAGTAAATTGATTTAAGGATTTATTTATTTATTTTCAATAATCATTCAGACTTTTCCTTTTTTGAAATTTATTTGATGAGTTTTATCAATGTGATTGAATTGATTAGGTTATAAAATCAGTGAAGAAGGAAAGTTTGGAAATCCAACCGATGCCATTTGAAAACATCTTGTTTATTAAAGTCATCGGAGTTGCCGGGATCATATGATTATTTTATGTTTTGTCTACCTCTTAGGGATATGCTTATGAGAGGCTAAAATCCAAATGATATATGTTAGAACAATCAAGTTGTACGATATATTGAAGTTATAAAAATAGTATCGTTGATGACCCATAAATCGATGTGATTACTAAACTAACAAACCGCAGATACTCCACAAAACGCTGTACCAAACTTGACAATTTTCGATGAACCGATGATATAAGAAAGAACAGAAGTCATACAATTATTATTATTGGACAAAATCGGATTTTGAAAATCTCATTTATCAGTATATTTTCAAAACCTAGGTAAACATCTAATACGATCACGGATCAAAATAATTTGAAAAATGTTTAACTTACAACGAAATAAAGTGCATTTACAAGTCTTGTTTGGGAAAAATAAACCTGTTGAGAATCTCGTAATGTTAAAATGTGTAACGATGATCATTGGGAACATCTGAGACTGTTGATTTAATATTTACTACAATTGATTCATTTTGATGGGCTTCTGTGAGTAGAGTGGAGACTATCGGAGAAAATATATATTGATTAAAATACTTTTCTTTTATTCTAAATCTTAAAATTGCAACGATATTCTTTGACAATGATTTGGGTGATGGCGTGAACTTTGATAAAAGCTAGTTTTTGAATATAAACCTATTATGACTAATTTCACTGGCGAATTTTAATTTACTGAAGGCAACTGCATTTAAGAAAAAAGACAAATTCTGATTAATGCGTTTATACTGAGAAATAACTGAGAAATAAAAATACTTTTGATAACACTGGCTATTTGGAGGGCAACCAGTATTGGTATGGCATTGAAGGAAAATAAATGTATTAAATGATAACAATTATGAAATGGTATTGTTTTGTCGTTTATGAAAGATTTATTGATAAAAGTAAAAAAACTGTTAAAATTAAACGATTACCTTTCATAATAAGTTCTTTACCAAATATTTCGTTCAGGGATTCTAGTTTGGGGTTCAAAATTATGATCGGGCACAATATATACAATATCACTATTGTTATTATTCAATGGCATTGACACCTTAAAATAAACAGAAAATATTCTTTCGGAAATCTCCACGAGCTGAAAATATTTTTGGCATTCACCATTAAACAATATTAACAATCGATCACATTTCGTTTTCATTATTTGAACCCATTCATTGTTTTAATAATTTCTTTATTTTATTCTCTTTTCTTCCTATTAATCATTTCATTTTCGTTTAAAGTTTAATTTTTCACAATTTACTGATAATTATTGTTTCTCCAATATAAAAATCACGAATTTTCTTTCTAAATCGTCAATAATCAATCATCAGAAATCACAATGAAGTGTTAATAATTAAGTACGACACATTGTCATTGAAAATCACAGAATTGCACTTGGAAAATTATCAGTGGCCGTTGAGATGAATCATCAACTAATTTACTGAAATCGTTAACGAAATATTAACGAAATACGGATTAAGTACGTGCTCTATTTGTCGGTATATTTTGAAATCTATTTTTACCAAGTTAATGTTGCATAATGCGGGAAAACGTTATCTAATCCTATCTACGATCGCAGATTATTTCTTAATGTGTTGTAATTTTATTGTGGTGTCACTTTGTGTAATTCATGTGCTATCGAACTCATCTGTTTGGCAAACTACAACAGTGATGTATATTGCACCAAATTAAATAGAAATCAATATTTCACAGCATCTACAGATTTTAAGACCTACCCAACAGAGATAAAATAAGAACGAAATCTCCAGTGAATTTAAAAATTATGAATAATTACTGTTCATGCATAGGAATTGGTAGGTGAAGGATTTAAAGTGGAACGAAATATAAGTCCACCAGTTAATAAAAATATAGTCAAATATAATTGATATATTAATTAAATAACAACTTCATGTATGTCTGCTATTGTACACAGAGGAGAAATATGATCTCTTCGCTACTCTCATTCATTAACTACAATTTCACATATCTCATCCCGTGTAATTTTCTTCTAATTTTCATTTTATCAGGAACTTAGTGGAGTAAATCGGATAATGACACATATTTATCATTAAAACCAAGTCTTAATCACATTGCATTTTCAACACCATAATTTAATACATTTCAACATGATTCTACATCACTGAATCTCGCGCGCTCTCTTTCACTTTCTTTCTCTTTCTCTCAATCCTTCATCTTTGTAAATCATAATTCTTTAATTTAGTTTTTTAAAATTCCATTTCGATTCAACAATTTCATGTTTTCAAATGAATTACTTTCATCAGTGAACAGATGAGGCTGAAATGATTCGTCATTGGAAAATAATTAGACTGCCTCTTTCATGTTGACAGAGAAATCCTAACGGTTGGAGTAAACATATTAAAACTGGATAAAGAAACATCCCTTCATTCATTTCTGCTACTCGAATTAATGAACTGAGATTTCTTTCCATCTTAGACGTCTGATTTCTTTTAATTTACTCGTCATTGACATGCTAGCTCAAACAAATGAAATCTGGCAAATAACGAATTTCCCATTTAGTTTATCTCCATGAGAACGAGTAAATATTTGAGCTTAGCTCGGAAAATGAAAGAAAACGTTTTCCTCTTTGTTTTTTTGCAAAAAAGTCTCCAACAAAACTGTCCCAGGTACAATATACAAATCGGAAAAGGATTTCATTTACGACTTTTAGCAATTTTTATTTTTTGATGAATAGATTAAATTAGAAAGGTTTTCTTAAAGAGGAAAGATTAATTAAATATTAGACTGAATTACGAATAAAAAACAATACAAAAAATTTGATCGGATTTCAATGTTTCGATAATAAAATCTAAAAATTATATCGATTGATTTGTAAAAATAATAAATCAATGTTTTCCTATTTGAATGAAGTTCGAAGATTTTATTTGTTTAAATTATCAATTTTTACTTGACTCAATTTGTTTAGGTAAATAATTATTGATTTCTTTTATTAGATGGAATTTCCTTTTAGATTTCCTTCTAATTTCGTTGGGTTTAATAGAATGAATCGATTATGTTTTACTATGACGTAATGGATGTATTTGAATGGTAAAATAGTTTACACGTGTAAGTTTTAGGATTGATTTTATATGATCAATTTAAGGAATGTCATCATCAAAAATCCGGTTATATTAATCTATTTTACACAAATTATTCATAGGTGTCTTATAATTATGCCATTATCTATGAATTGATTGGCTGATGAAATACAGACTTGTTTGAGCTTTTCATTGGTTGTCAGCAGCTACGATTTCAGCAAATACGCATTGAAAACGAATTAAGAAGTCAAACACACAAAATTATATTCAGCAACAACATTTAAACAAATTACTATTGTTTAAAACATTATTTTTTCTTAATGTGGTTATTTAATATCAGATATAATAAAATATCGAAATTTTAAAATGCTCTCTTTTCAATTTCTTTGAAATCTTTTGATTTCCTCACATCAGTTATTATTGATTTCTCTTCATATTTTATTTCGAATTCTCTTTATATTTCTAATCTTTCTATATTTTTATATTCTCTTTTTCATCATCGAATCCAAATATATAGTTTTCATTTTAGCTTTACCTGTTTTATTGCATATACATTGAAAAATGAATAAAGAAATTCAACATCAAAAGTATATTTAACTATAATTATTCAAAAGAATTATTGATTTTGAATATATTTGTATTGAAGAATTAAATAACCAAACTTTTGAATCCAAAAATCGATAAATCTATAGACGAAGATTTTTTATACAAGATTCATTGGGTATTTCCCTATTTTGGTGCTTTTGAATATCTTTGGATTGATTTTCAATGTTTCATTTATCATTAATATTATGATAGATGTTTTGAATGCCTTGGTGCTAAAATTGCTGTACAACTTTAATTGGATTTTAAAATATTGAAAACCCATAAATATATATCATGAATTATTATTGCTGTCAACTGTGGTTCGTTTTAAACCATACCTGCTGGTATGGAAAACGTTAAACATTACGAATATAATCAAACGTTCACTAGGTGACATTGGATGTTGGGAGCATTATATTTCTTATTGTGTTACCATGGGTACTGAAGTAAGCACATAATTAATTTATTAATCGACCGATAAATTATTGGTAAAGCACGGAACCTTTCTGTCTAGTTTTTATCCTTGTTTTTCAGCATTTTCAGCAATACCGTGTGTGCGATACAGCTCAATAATCAACATGAAAAATATAATTTGTTAAATAATTTTCACAAAACAATCGAAAACGATTTGATTTATCTAAGATAATAAAATAAATTCCAGTATTAATTTTCAAATAATTTTCGTTCATTTTACTGATACATCACTCCAACAATTCCAGTCTCCAAGGACAGAATTAATAATTTTGTTTTGATATTAATTAGTCGATGAATGCATTGAAATTATGAAATAGCTTATCAGAGCAAAGTGCAAGATGCTGAAAAGAAGTGCAACAGTCCAGCAAGGAGTAGGCTTTTCTTAAAATGATCAGTAGTTTAACTATATAGTCTTTTACAACCAAGAATCTCATAATTTTATTTTTATTGATTGAATGTTTTCAGGAGTAAAATGTGGTAAATTTATCCAAGATATAATATTAATTGTAATTAATTAGCATTCAATCAGATAAGATTGAATTTTCGACTCTCTCTCTACTCGTCTCTCTTTTCTCTCTCTCTCTCTCTCTCTCTCTCTCTTATTATATATAAAATCTTTCAGACAAAATACAAAAACAAAATCAAGCACCAGATGTTCCAGAAACCGTACAAGAGTCGTTGTCATTTTTTACCATATCAAAACCAAATGCAACTCTGCCACAAACATTTCTGTTGGCAGTGAATTTATTTTGGTCCTTGAAGGTCAGTAGTCCAGATATCAACCAATCAAAAATTGTAAACCATTATCGCGTTGAATATAAACAAGGTACTCCAAAACATCGACCTATGCGTTGGCAATCATCTGAACCCATAATGCAATGGGAAAATGCAACTATTATCGATAAATCATTCACCAAACCTCATTGTTTGATACACAGTTCTCAAATTCTGAAACCAAAATATTGGTACAGGTATATAATTATTGTTATTATTATTATTTTATAATAATAATAATTATTATTATTTTGTTGCTGTAATATATTGTTGATTTTCAAAATGCAAAACGACACATGTGCCTATCAATAATCGATATCATTTTGTTTGCCCAAAAAATAATCCAAATAAATTTCTTCTCTTTCAAATAAATGGAAAAATATCTGATCCAATGTCGACTTAATTGCTATATCGAGCAAATCCAGAACTTAGTTAAATCTGTCGTTTTTTTTGCTCTGACTTCAGATGTTTGGAAAAAAAATTGAAGAAGAAACTGTAAATTAATTTCTGATTTATTACAGAATTTATGTTGATTTATTTCTTATTTCGGGGTGCAATTTTCCTTTCCGATTAGTCTAGTCGGGTCAGGCTCCATGAGTGAATTTTTAAGTTTTTCCATTTTGAACAACAATCGAAACATGTTTAATTGGAGTGATTTAAATTGTCAGATATTACGTGAACAATATCAGCGATATATA
>JBBMOY011161769.1:0-10171 GCA_037951405.1 Platydemus manokwari | reverse complement strand
CCTCATACATAGAATTGCGCTAAATGTATTTGTTACGTTCATTTATCAAGATTGTCCTTTTTACTATTTTAAATTCTGATATTGTTATTTTTATTACTCTATTATTATCAGTATTATCAATTCATCAAGCTATAGCTTAGATTAGATACGTTAACCTAGTCACAGATATATTATTATTATCTAATAATTAATTTTATTTATTTATAAATATTATATTTAGAGATATGTTTACTTGCTAATACTCGCCGAGTAGCTACCGTTAAAGCAGAAACATACTGCAACCTTTATTCTTTGGATCGGGAAAGTTTCCTCGATGTTTTAGAGCATTACCCTTTAATGAGACGAACTATGGAAAGTATAGCTGCGGAAAGACTAAACAAAATTGGTCAGAACCCTTTCTTGGTCAGTGACAGAAACGATTTGAAAGAGGATTTGAAACTAGTGAATGAGATTGTTGTCGAGGTAAAATTTAATATTAAATGAAGTGCAGATTTCAAGAATTGAATATGATTAATCAGTGATAAAAATATATATCCCAGTCTATTTCGGCTCACCTTGATATTTATCTTTTCATCACAGCTATTGAAAATTGAAAAGATAAATAAATAAATAATCTTGATTTTCATAATTATTATTGAGTGAATATACTTTTTTTCTAGAAAAATTATTAACACAGTATAAATTGATAAGGTTTGGTAAAAAATAAAATTGAAGAGCCCACCAACTAAAAATAATTAAAACAAGATAGTAAAAATAAATTAATCAAAACAACTGAAAATAATCAAAGTAGAAATGTCTGAAGATAAAATAAATAAATAAAAATAAAAGAGAATAATAATTAATAAAAATTATTATTATTTCTTAAATAAATATTAAAGTTAAATAATAATAAAAATAATTGACAAAATTATTAATTTAAATATTTAGGTTTGTTTAAATAAACTAAAATATCAAATTAATAAATAATTTCATAATTAGAAAATTATTGATTATTGATAGTTATTGATATTGGATGTCAACCTCATAGTAAAAAATTTGCTGCACAGTCGTGTTAGTAAAATTATGTATTTAAAGAATGACAATCAGAAGACGATTGCCATTATAAAGCGAAGAAAAATATTTGAATTAGTTTTCGGAAAATGAATTCAGAGAATCAATATTATTACAGGTTATTTTTTTATTTATGTAAATTTGTGATTTTTGAGGACAGTAACCCCGAGTTTTGTTATTGTATCAGATTGAAACTGTATTAGATTTTCGAGAATAGTTATTTCAAATATCGGTAAGTAGAAAATTAATATAAAGTATTGAGCTTACGTAAGCGTATTTACGAACGCTGGTATTAATTGTACAGTGATAATATCTACGCTAGTTGTAGTCAGACTAAGAGCAGATCCTCAGCCTGTAATATCAAGACGAATACGAATTTGGTTTGTTTTAATTTGACTATTTTATTTCAAAGTTTGATCCTTGCGATATTTGTACAGAACCTTGTAAATTGTATTAAATAATATATCTAAGTGATAGACTTGTTCTTTGGAGTCAGATTAGTTTTATTAGACAACGAGTATTGTTGTGCTCTACACCGGTGATACTAAACATAAGAATAAATAAGTCAAAAATAAAAAGAGATATACGTGCAGACTTCAATCTCATCTCAATGTTTTTATTAATTAATTCAGTCAATCAGGAGGCTTGTTAATGAGTTTGAAGGAATATATTTATATCTTCAATTGGTCAATATTTATTTATTTCGCCGCTTTATTTTAATTTATAGATAGATTTGCTCCTAATATTAACTGTCGATAAATGCCAAAATTATAATCGAAGATATAAGTAATTTGCAGGAACCAAAAAGTGAAACAATCGCGATCCAAAGTCACTCATTATTTAATAATCAATACAAGGAGGAATCAGAAGGCTAAGGTTAAATCGTGACAAATATAACAATGAGAAAGACTAGTTGTTAAAAACCAAGTAAAAGTCACACAGATAAAAGTTATCGACTATAAAGGACTTACAGATACTGGTTAGATACATGTGTGTTGACTTGATGTCTCAATTCTTTACTTTTCATCCGATAGGACCGTTTATACATCCTCACAATGTCAATAACTTACTAGGATATATTTATATATAGAGAGAGAGACTGAATTTTTTAATTATTATATTTCTTTTTGTGTAGAGGTTATTTAACTTAACAAAGTCACACAACAATAAACACACTACGTAGTTTTACAAAAAATTATTCGTATGTCGTACATATATTTTTTATACTTTTATTTCTAGTTGGGTTTAACGAGCTTTATATTTAAATACCCATTTAGAATTCACGCACTGACCCAATTTACAGCAACTTTTGTAGAATTTGAATTATTATTTATTTCAGCAGAAACATAAATCAAAATATAAAAATTCAAGTAATTCCAAAGACAAATAAGGTTCAATTATTATCATAGAAATAAAGATTAGCAAACATAATTTAAATATGGCAAGTAATAATGAAAACAATTTATGTATACGATAAATGAAATTAAGTTTTTCAAATCTCGAAAAGTTTGGGTTGGTTGAAAATGTATTGAAGCTAATATGGTGAGACGCGCATAATCTTGTAAATGTTGTCATATATTATTGAACATTTCATAACATTTAGAATTTTTTGGACATGGTGTTATTGAGATTGGACTTCACTATTATTACTCTCAACATTCTTATTTTGTCATTCTCGTCCTGAATTGGTTACAATTTATATTCCAATTATTGCGATAGAATATTTTTAACACTAGCATTATTAAAAATAATTTTTAGAATCTTTGATGTTTTATAATAATTTTTGTAGACTTCCTCAGTTGCCCACAGTCTTGATGATTCAATCAAAGATGATGAACAAGAAGTTAGAAAATCCGCTAAGCAGTTGCCCATTATTAATTTGACCAAAATTAAAGACAAGGCCCGCGAAGCAGGATTATTATGGAAAGAAAAAACATCGGAAAACAAATTAAAAAATAACAAAACATGAAACAAATTAGTGTTTTGCTCATTTGATTTTACTGAGATGTACATAATATCAACTATTGAAATAATAAGAGTCTTATGTCATTATATATGCATTATAAACACATAAATGCTGTATCATTCTTTTCATTTATTATTGAATTCATTTCTCTTTCTGTCATTACTAATAAACATTACGAATATGTCTGGATTATTTAGATTTTCAGGAGCAAGTACTTTACTTTGTGAGAATATTATCATAAATTATTTAGAATCATCTTTCCTTGGATTCCTACAACATATCTCCCATTCTTGGTATATATAAATTTCGAATCATTTTAACTCGATTAAATTTGTAAGTGATGGAGTCAGTATGTAAAGAATTGCTTTGAATTACGCCAAGATTCTAGAATCTGAATAATTAGTAGCATTGTATGGAAATTTATGCTTATCTAATGATAATCTAAGTCGGCTATTGTTTTGAAATAAATGATTTAAGATTGTGTTTAGATTGTAAATAATTAAAATGTTAGAAAAATAAATGAACTTTTGTTACTAAGATATGATATTCTTTTCCTTTCAAAAATAACAGGCTAGAGCATATTTAAATGAATTAACATAGTATTTTTTTGTTGAAACATATCAGACTTATTCACCTCCGAGGTAGAAATAATGTACTTATTTATTAATCAATTACATTTCAAATCTAGTGCTTCTTCGATTTAGTAACCATAATATTTAGAGGTATAAGAATGTACAACTACAATTATTTGTATAGTCTTTGCTTCGGGGAGAATTAATTAAAGAATTGAATCCAGTTATTTAGGGCAATATGTTACTTCAAGCGATAATCTATTCTATACTTGGTTTGATTGCTTGAGAATACTTATCTCTTGAACACCATTCATATTCTGATAAACAACCTCTTGACTAATATTCCTGATATAATCTTCACATTTGTTGTCTTCACTCTTTTTATTAGATATATTTCTGAATTGGTTCTTGCTTCAACATAAATTTTGTGGCTTTTGGAGGTCGTTTGTTTGCTCAATTTAAATGGTTTTATATCGAATAATTTTGTTATTATTGTTATAATACTATTTTGTCTAATAAACCTCTGTAGTTATAATTTAGACCCAAAGATACCAATTTGAATCTAAATTACTAACTATCTTCAATTGCCTTGATCGTTCTGCTCCTAAATAATAGTGGGGACAATAAGATAATGTTTTTCACATGGATTTTTTACTTTAATTAGTAAATTAATTCATTTTATTTATTAGCAAGTTCAATGAGATTACAATCTTTATCAGTCTCTATCTTTAACTTTAAAATATAACAGATAAGCTTTACACTAAAAGATGATGATACTGAGTTTAATTAAATTCAATAACGTCATTACTATTAACACAATGAATTAAAACAAAACAGTTTGATTATAAAATATATTCAATATTAAAATATAACACTAAATAATAATAACAGCTACAATAATAAATTCAAGTTTTCAGATTAGGTCATAAATGATATTAATATTCGATGCACAAACATTTTCTTTTTGCATTTCTCGCAATGAAATCATTACAATAGCAAGAATTGTTAAATATGCCTATAAAAACCTATATTTATATATATACCTGTTAAAACCTATTTTAAAAAGTAATTTTAAAAATTGTCAGCTTCAATTGCTTACTCTGTAGAACTCTTGTCATTTTCGCGTTCATGCCTATAATTTATTTTTTGGTTATGAATATATCTTTAAACTACATTTTGGCTCATTCTTCTAATTTCTAATTATTTAAAATTTCCCTGTGTCCCAAAATCAATTTTAAGTTTTTTACCATATTTAGAGTATTATTTTCAATTCTTTAAATTTAATGAAAAACAAACTATCAGCTTAGTTCGTTGGAATTGATGTCACTTAATTTTTGGATTTTGTAATTTAACATTTCTTGTCATGAAAATTTTTCTTCGATACCGACCTATTGTATAAGCACATTTTTATTCCATTAATCACATATTTGAAATCCTATCGTGGAAACTAATTCGTGTAACAACCATTTGACTTAAAGGGTTCCAGGATTTTTAATATATTATATAAAAACATTATTTATTTTTCATTCTTATTATATTATTTTTATATTATTTTATTTAATTATATTATAATATGTACCTACACAAAATGCATACTACTTGCTAACTTTTCGTGCTTTCAATTATGAAAAACCCGATATTTTAGTAAAAGTAATAGTCACAACATAGACTCAGAGTTAATTTCATCAAATAAATAAAATCAATTGTGAAAAATAATTCTTTAGTTTTTGAAAATATATTTAAATGAGTTTTTTGAACCGTAATAAAATTTAAATTCATAAATAGCTTGTTTTAATTATTTTATTTCTCCACTAAGGTCACTTGAGTATTTAAATTGAATTATTTGTTTTTCGTAGTCAAATTTGATAAACTTAATATTTAAAAGATAGTATTTTGCATATTATATTTCTTATATTACAAGTGATCAAAATTGATTATTTATTCTTGAATATTTTGAATAAGTTTAATGATAACACCTATAAATGATTTTAACGATGATTATTATGATAACATAAATAAGGAATTATACGAAATTCTTGTCCCTAACAATCATGTTGTGGCTGTTTATGTTTTTAGGCCAATTTTAAAACCACTCGGTATTTGTCTCATTGAAATTAATTTTCTTTAACTAATGAATTAGAGAAACTTAACGGAAACATGTACTTCATTCATGGAGTTGGAGGATGTACAAATATTTGGAAGCATCAAATTAAATACTTTGTTTTAAAAGTATTGAATAATTCAACATTAAATAATATAATTTTGATATTTAGTTATGGACAATTGTATCTATCGATTTATTAGGCCATGGTAAAAGTGGTCGATTAAAATTAGATAAAGAATATTATTTTCAGCAATTAGTGATTGATGCTTTGTATGTTTTTGATAGATTTATTTCAGCCAATCAAAATGTGATTATCGGTCATTCTTATGGGTAAGTCGTAATTATTGTACTGTCTAGATGTTTTTGATTTAAAGATTGCTCCGCAATTAATACAGAATTAAATTTTGACAATTACTTTTTTTTAATTTACAAAATTTTTACAATTTAAATTATTGAATGGAAAATTTTTCTATCAAAAATCATAATATTTTTATGTTTGTATAATGTTTCAGATGCTCCATTGCAACATATTTAGCTCATGAAAGAATGAATCGCATTACACGATTAGTTCTTATCAGTGGAGGAAGTCCAACACCCCTAGGATCTCCGCCGTGGTTGTTTTATATGTGCAGTTGTTTTCTGAGTTGCATGCACCATTTAATTATTCACGAATTCAGAAGGTTTTATGAAATAGAAATATCTCTTTCGATTGATTCGGTTTATGTGGTTTAGGAGGGCGTTTAACAAAGCTACTTTATCCAAGATCACAAAGCAAGACACATTGGCAGCAATGAATATCAACAGCAGTACATTGAGAGCCGTTATGTTCGGTCAAATATGGGATGAAGGTGATGAACAATTTCACAGTCGAATCATCATTCCCACTTTATTAGTACATGGCTGCAAAGATAGGTTCGTAACATGTGACGAGGAATACGAAATGCTGGCAGTAAATTCCATTTTTACAAATCGATAATTTGTTTTAGTTGTTTCAATCCATTATAACTGTCGCAACTTAATATCATTTGTAATTAATATTGAATCAATCGATAATGCGACGACATTTATGCCGTGACCTTGAAAATCATAACTGACCAATCAATGATCACCGCTAATGAAATTATTGTTTCACATATGAGGTGTCTTTTACCGTTATGTTTTTCATTTATTATTTCGACATTTGCGGGCCGATTAAATAATAATCAAGATTATCCATGGATATACTTTCAGTACTTTGCAGTACTTTCTTTATTTAAAGATTTAAAAGTTATTTTATCCTGAATTAATTTGATTCATCTGGATATCTTGTATACATTCAATTGATATTTTAACATATTCATGAGTCTGTATCAGATGTTTCTATTTTCTAATTGAGTCAGTGAGAGATTTGGAAACATGTACTGGAAACCCGCATCCCTCTTGCTCCCACCGGTTTTTTCTGTTTTTTTTTAATTTTTTATTTTTAATAAATTTTTCTCTTGAGAAATTGACTATTCTGGATGCGGAAACTTGTGATAATCCAAAATTCAATTTTCTTCAAATTCTCATATTTACTCACGAGTAGAGGATTGAGTCAGTGGAATATTCGGAAACATGCAATGGAAAACGATTTCCCTCTTGCTTCCACCGGCTTTTCCGTGTTTTTCTATTTTTTCCCGTTTTTTATTTTTAATAAATTTTTTCCTGAGAAATTGACTATTCGGGATGCGGAAACTCGTTATAATCCGAAACTCAATTTTCTCCAAATTTTCATATTTATTCACGAGTAGAGGATTGAAATTGATTGAAATCCATGATAAATATATATTATATAATGACTCACCATTTGGGATTGAGCACTTGTTGTAATTCTATTTTATGATATATCCATCACAATTGCAATACTAATTGAATATATATGAAAAATATTTGTCAGCGTTAAGTTAATAATTTCTCGATAACAAATTGATATTAATGAGTAATATGAAAGTAATACAAACAAAACACATTGATAAATCGTCTTAACTAGAATCAGGGAATTTCTTTTGCTCGTCTAGTTTCATGTATGAACAATTTCTGGATTTATGTTTTATACTGAGTTGGATGTATGTTGACTGTTGGCATAATGAGAGACTTGATGATACCTTGTTGTTATCTTGAGAAAATAATTATGAATAATATAATTATTAAAATCAATTTATAATTATATCAATTGCTACTATCTGAGTATAAATTTAGTGATAATTTATCAGTAATTATGATAAAGTTGAAGTGAGATATGTCATAATATTTTCTATTGAATTTAATTCAGCTAATTTCTGTTATTAATAAAGATATTATTATGGATAGTAATATTCACACTACCGCCTATTAACTCCATTATTTTGACCCCCAAACTAAGTAACCGAATGGATTTTGTTTGTAGATGATCACGGATTCTGTTCTAACTTGGATATAGACATCATGCTTTATTGCATTAATAGCTTTTGTAAGCTTGACTCCTTTATTTTTATAATATTTTATACGTTTTATTTTTTTAATAGATATCTAGAGATGAGTAATAGTTTACAACATTTTCAGAAATAAATCTAACATCTTGAAACTCGTTCCTTAACTATGTATAGATGGACTGCTGGATATTGTAGTAAATAAGCAATTGATTAGATGGTGGTTAGTATTGGTTTGGAACAGTTATATATTGTGATATGTCTTGGCATAATATCCACGATATCATTTTCTACAGATATAGTACCCAAAAAATTATGTCAAACGATTTCTTTGTGATGATTTTGCGCTTCTCATTTTCTTAGCTTTGCTAAAACTAATATAGCCATTAACCAATTTTTCACATTAGAAGATTTTAATAATATCGGTAATTAATTATCTGGGATTGTTGCCATCGAGTGACATATCCGACGATAAAATTGGTTGAATCTTTTGTGTAGTAAGATTTTCAAGGAGTTAGTTTTTGACAAATGTTTCAAGTGCTGTGACAGATTATATTTTCAAAACATAACGCGATATTTTTATTCATTGATAATAGATTATGTTTTCCATGTAGTGGAAATATTTTCTGGTGTCATCTCAATTATGACTGTTTTGTTTTATTCGTTAGGTGGTTGTGTATTTTAATGTATTTTGTTGTTTGTTTGTTTGCCTTTCAGTGAGTTGAAAGAAACATGGTTGGTTTGGTCGTTCTCCAGAAAGATGTTATATTAAAGTGATATAAAGTGTTTCAATCTTCACTGGCCCACTATATTTTTAGTATTATAAATTAATAGGCATTTTTTATCTTTTTATCGGATTTGCTTGTTGTCTTATTGTTGATATACAGTTGTTTCTGCATTGCTCCGTTTGGAGATATCTTTGAGATTTTAATATTTTACCATATGAGCCTATTATTATTTGCAATGTTATTTTTAACAAACAAGATTTTGTTATTCAAGAATTTTTATTTTTTACTGATAGTTGTGAATGATAATTCGCTAACCACTAAATCTTTTAAAAAATAAATGGACATCATCTGAAATATGTTGATAAGGGAAATCTGTTGATTGAGGTGCTCATCTGTTCCATAATTGATCTTGATTTCATTCAAAAATGATTAGTTGTTGTTTAACATGTTCTCCTTGCTGAAATCTACATAGCAACGTGTTTGCTGTATCCGGTCGAAAATTTTTTATTCAGTAATACCTTTTGAAAGCTTTACAACTTGGTGTGGGGGTCTCGAGTTGATTATTAAATCATAATTATTATGTAATGTCCATGTTAGATATATTTAATGTCACTCAAACATTTATATTGTCCACATTCCCGCACCCTTCAGATAATTTGGTCATGAATATGTTTTATATTTAAGTTAATGTTATTTCTATTATCCAGTTTAGAATGCGTAGTTCAGTTCGCAAGCATTAAATAAGTGTTTACTTTGATCTTACTTTCACGGTGAAAAATTTTAACTTGATTCGAAGTTTTTCAGGTTTATAACTTATTACAACTGCTAATAGTAATATTTTGCGATATAAAAGAGTATATATATACAATTACTTATAATCATATGTTATGGAATTGAAAATATTAATTCAAATGTATTATAAAATGCGATCACATGGGATTTTAAGTTGAAACTGACTTTATCATTGTAAGATGATACTGTTTTATAAAGTGAGCATTGAAAACGAACTAAAAAGGTCATGACGGAAAATTATCTATTCAAGTACAATTATTTAAACAAATTAATATTATTTGATATTGATTTATAAATAATTTCTCTGAATTTATCAATAGTAATGATCTTTTGTCTTATTTGAAGATCTTGTATTTAAATTATTACAATTAATTTTTTCAAATAATATTAATACTGTAATTAATTTATCTGTTTTTCGCTTAACCCGATTTTCTTTAGTTGTTTTACAATAATTTATAAGTGTGCCCTTGATTATGAAAGTGGTATAAGTCATATATTTCTTGTTTGGAGATATTAAGGGATTTGCATGTTAA
>JBBMOY011161658.1:0-10171 GCA_037951405.1 Platydemus manokwari | reverse complement strand
CATCTTTTATCAAATCGAAATTTTAAGGTTATACACCCAATAATAATAATAATAATAATAATAATAATAATAATAATGATAATGATAATAGTAACAATAATAATAACTTTAAAAAATTAAATTTTAAATCCTAAAATCTATTGATAATAATAACTATATTTTCCAAAATCAAACGGTCAAATCATTTTATTTTTCGATTTTGTATCTGAGCATAGTACTTGAACATTTTCTATTAAAATATCTTAAAGGATTTAGAATATTTGTTTTTTGTTTTAATTTCGCATTATTGACTTGTTTAATTCCAACAAATACTTTATGACAAGCATAGATTGACATAAATTTTTGGACATTTTAATTTTACTAACGTTTAAATATAGGCAGTAGAAATTATATCATGGAGAACTCAATTTGAAAAGTATTACAATGTTTACGTTAACAACTGGTATCCAAGGCAACGATGTTGAAACCAGAGCCAATCAAAAACGAATAATTTAAAATTAGCCAAAGTCTCAATAAGTGTCAAATCATATTTTCTCTTTATAGTCACGGTTGTTGAGTCGGAGATAGAATCAATATCTTGCCGACTCTGGAATTTAGGTGATAATTACATAACAATATTGCAAACCATGATCTGTTGTACATGATCTAATGGCATAAATAAAATGGCAGATACCATTTTCATTTTTCTAGCTTATTCTTGATAGCATTTTGCTTTTAAGTGACGATTAATTTTTTTGAATAATTAATTAGGACATAAAAGCTACTTATGTTGATAATCATGAATTTTGATAATTTTTCCATCGGTTTTAGTTCGTTAAACTCGGATAAATGAACATTATGTGTGTGAGCAGCTACTATTTTATAAAAGATGAATCGAAAAAGAACTGAAAAGTCACTACATCGAATTATATTTACACACAAATAAATTTGATTTTATACAAAACAAATTTATACAAAATTAAATCTTAAAATAATTTTAATTCAATTTAAAATGCCACAACCCCTTTTCTTTAAAAATCTTTTATTTTCCTTTTATTATTAATTGACATTGTATCGAATACTCATATTTATCTACATAAAAAATTCTAATTCTTCTATCTGTTTTATATCTTCTTTACATATTTTCTATATAGTCCCAACATCTTTCTCCTTTTTTTCTTTAATTTTCAGTCATTGATCTTTTCAGAATCGATTCCTGGTGTGTGGTTGCCGTGTAAGCCGCTACTGTTTTATAAAAGACACATCGAAAAATAACTGAAAAATCACTACCCCAAATTATATTTAGATACAGTTATTAAAACAAATTAATTTGGTTTTATGCCAAAAAAAATCTTATACAGAATTAAATTTTATACAAAATAAAATCTTTAAATTAAATCTATAGATTTTAATTCAATTTAAAATGCACACAATGATATTAATTTCTTGTTTTCAAATCGATAATTTGGTGTCGTGACTTCTCTCAGTAGCTTTCAATATGTGTTTTTTTTAATAGTATCGTCTTACATTGACAATGCTTATAATAAAAAATATTATTCATTTAAAATATGCGCTCCATATCGATAAGTCGACACATAATTGGATCAATACATCTTGACGTGCTAACAATTCGAAGATAAATTTAATTGCAATTTTCGCCAATTAAATCTCGAAATTAATTCATTATTGAAATCGATAATTAACTTAATCTTCATTTTTAATTATTCCAAGTCCATTATTCATTCAAATACGTCTGTGGTCAATGTGATAATGAGAAGAGATTTGAAAGCAAATATATATTTATCGAAAAAAAACAATTATAAAGATGAAAACACCAATAATGATCAGATTAGACCACACTGGCTATTACCGGATAAAAATTCCCCTTATTATTTATAAAAAATATCGTTTTTCTTTCGTTTCCCTTTTTCTGAAGAGCAGGAGCATTGTGATAATTGTAGAATTTCAAGAGTTATTAATGAGTCAATTGAATTGACAATTCCAACAAAAAATTATCCAGGAATTATAAAACAATTAATATTCGTTTCAATAGATTTGGCTTCCAAAATATACAAGAAATTATTCAGTTATCTATGTTGAAAATAATAAACTAATTAGAATGAGGTGGTTTTGCATGACTTTAGGGAAATTATTGGTTTAAATAATCGATATTTGTCTGAGTATAAAAAGGATATGGTTTTTTTTTCTAAGATTTTAAAATTATTACTTGGTTTGAAATGATTTCTTATTAAAATTGGAATAACAGATATTTTAATCAAGAAACAATATTTTTAATTATTCTATAATTGTTAGTAAATTTTTGAAGATTCATAAATCTTTCATTAACGTTTATAATTTTGATCAAAATATTATTTTTTTTATTAAATATTGAATTTTATGATAGATTTGACAAGATAATATTCCAAAAATTAACACGTCAGAATTATTACTGAGTCTCTTCTGAAGATTGGCTCATATAACATAACTTCTTAATTAATGGTTACTCGTTTCTTTCTTCAAAATGTTCTACTTTCTATGTATTTACTAAGAGAGAAGTCCTCTGTAATAGACTGTTAGATTCCGTTAGAAAATAATTGATGAATTATCGGTTTAACTGGGTCATTTTCACCATATTCAATTGTTGGTGTTTATAAGTTTGACCTTGGGCTCATCGCCATTAACATTGTCAACTTCAACTTTCGGTATTCCTATTCATATTAATTCATTTTCCCTAATGTGGAACACCCACTGCAATAAATTTGCTTTGATAATCGACGAGATACACTTGGCTTCTTCAGTACTCGATCGTTTGTTCATGTGTTCATGTGCCAAGTACTTCTACAATTATATGATCAGTTTGATATTCCAATTTCAAATTTATGCTTGACTTCTTGGCCTAAGCATATTTTCCAAGTTTCTTGTTTCTTCATATGACAGTTAGCTAAATTGATTAATAATAATTTTAAACGGTTAGAAATTTAGCCCTATGTAGAAAGCACTTGTGATATATGAGCGAATGTAAAGAAATATATAATTTACTGGATAAAATAGTTGATTAATAAATTTTAAAAAAACCTATCTTATTCATCATTTTATTTTTAAATTTTTAATAAAATTTATTAGATAAATATCATTGTTTTTATTTTTTAGAAAATTATTGAAAGTAATAATTTGAAAGATTACTATAATTTAAGATTTCTATTAAACTACAAGATGAATGACAGAAAATCAATTGAACTTCATGATTGATTTCAGAATATCAAGTCAGCTTATATTATCCTTTATAGAAGATATAAAGCAAAAATATTGATTATCTCAAGTTAAATTTAAAAATTTATTTTTTAGTTTAAAAATTGATTTTTAAATCTAAACAAATATTTTGTTGACATATATGGTTGGTTTCATTCTTAACGTTAAGTCGAATAACAATTAATCATCCACGAAATTATAGATATTTATTTCTTTTCAGAAATTTCTTATTATGAAAGTAGTTTTCTGAAACCTGAGACATACTCTGAATGACTCTACTTACTAATTGTAAGAATAATGTGAGATATTTTCTGATTGAAACACTGACCATCCCGAACTCTTCCCATTTAATCGATATTTACCATTTCATATGTGCTTAATTTTCGACCAACTTATTGCTATAGTGAGAACATCTGTATGAATGATATAGTTGTAAAATAAAGTGATTAAAAACTAAATTATGTATTAATAAATATTCATGAAATTAACTTCTTACGAATTTGATACTAATGCAAAAGTATTTGTCTTAGAATAAAAATCTAGTTTTGTATGCTGAACGTTAATCATATCTCACAATGACTTATAAACTCTGAAAGACACATTTTAAACAAGATATTTTAGCACAGATAATGTTTGACTTCAAATGTTTTCATTTCAAGATCATAGTAGAAACCTGTGAAAACAATTTATTCCCTTTATACCAAACTACAGTGAAAGCATTTTGATAGACTTGAAACTTATTGAAATTATTAAGATTGCACGATATGATGTAGCCAATTAGATTGGAGGATCCAATTAATTCATACAATTATCTTTAATTACTTAAATCGTGTGTTCTAAATCAGTACCAGGTGTCCCCTCTCAGCGTATCTAAAGGTTGAGAACTTCTGAATCAAATACGTATTACGACTTGTTTATAAATAAAAGGTATTATCTTGCTAAACATTTGTAAAATTAACTTTTGATATCATATAAAATATCGTTTATTCCGTCATTGAATAAATAAATTCCATCACAGTCATATTAGATTTTTAAATGAAAATACGCGCTTGTGAAAAATACTCCCATTAACATTTAAAATGTAAAAAATAAACATTTTACCAAACTGTTTTTTATTCAAATAAACTTTTATCGAAACTTATTGATAATATAACTGTTAAAGCTTCCATAAAACTATTTTATAATACTTACAAAAGCTTATTATTTCACATTAAGGATTAGAGAATAAATTAGTAAAATTACTTAATGAATTTTATCGCAATAATAAGCTTAATTAGACAATTTTATTTTCAATTTCATTGTTTGACTACAAGAAAACTGTTTCTAGTAGAGAAATGTGTCTGTTGTTATTAAATGATATAAATTTGAATTTCTTTCTATTAGTTAATAACTTCTTTCTTTGTGTGATTTCCCAAATATAGATATTTCTTCATAAATCAAAAGAAAAATGAATTAATTAACTTTCTAAATGATTCTTAATTGAATTTAGACATAGAATTTCTCATTATTAACATGTGGTTGTTTTAAATTCATATTGTCTCACGATATTGTATTGCTCGTCATAGACAATTAATCACACACATACTCAGTGTTTTTTGGTCGAATTAATTATTGCATTGGATGTGTTTTAATGAATCAATAATTAGTAATTTCTATCAAATTTGAAATAGTTATATGTGAATTGTTGATTAAGTTTTATTCCAATTGTAGATCGGGGTAAATTTAATGTCGATGCTCTGCCTCCAATAAGCAATCAATATGGTTCTGGCTATTACACTCCACAGTCAAGCTTTTCTGATAATCAAAAATCCCCCAGAGCTAAGAAAAATAATCAGAAAATCGCAAAAATTATAGCTGCCAAACCGTTTGATAATGAGTCTCACGATAACATCAGAGGTTCCAAGGTTTTAATTTCCATTATAATTGAAATATTCCCTTATACTTGGTAATAATTTTGGCGTCTTATTCAAGTCAATAATGTCAATGATATCTTGATCTATATAAAGCAAAATCATATTATGTGAAATATTTATTTGATATTTGACATTTTTTATTTTTGTTTTGTTATATTTTTATTTTGTTTTCAATATATTTAGATTATATATTTTGAAATAAGAATTTGTAATAATCATTGAACTCAATAAAAGACAAATTTCGAGAGTTCAAATTGTAAAGGCAGTTTGGTAACAAAATTAGATTAAATTTGGAAAGTGCTGTTTTGTGGGAAATGCAGAGTGCATGTTTGCATTCTTCATTGTTTTGCTTAATCTCTTATTTTGATAAAAAATATGAATAAGGGCTTCCGCATTTAATAAACATAACCAAAAGATTGACTTTAATCATTTAAACTTAATATGGCCATTATGGAGAAGAATAAGATCTGAAAATTGTAACCAATGATATGCATAGTTGCACTGTTGTACTTGTGCTGTCCTACCTATTCGTCAGTTTCAGATTGAACTTCCAATCCAACACTATAATATCACCTCGAACCCATTTTCATTTCGTATATTTTGAGTGGATATAGAAACTTTTTATATCAAACCTTTAATCTCAATCGCATATTGAACTGACAACAAATTTTTAAAAGCTTTTAATTATCAGAAGTTAATAGAATATCTAAATGAGAAACAAATATTTTTCTCTACACAATCACCCATTCTTTATGATATCTTTTTTGGGAACATAGATTCAAATTTAAAATTACAATGAATATGGTAGGTGAACATGCTGAGAACTCCTTAGAAGAAAAACAGCAATTAGAATAGAACCATATTTATATATTATCATTGTTATTTTTACTTATTTTAATATTCTGTATTGTGATCTGTTATATTGATAATTTTAATTACGGTATTAATAATAAGGAATTATTATTATAAATACTGACAGGCTCTATACTATGCAGAAATTGACAAATCTATTACCTTCAAGTGATATCTTAATGTGAGTCATTTATTTGTTGGCATCAGTATTATAATTGGAATTCTCAAAGCCAAAATCACAGTCTGATTATTTTCAAGAATTGAATCAACAATCCAAAAAGCAATTTCCTATACTGACAAACTGGACTCGTGAGGACAAATTTTATCGTACTGGCGAATGATTGATTCTTCTTTAAATGACTAGAATGGCTTACATATGAATTTAATTATCGCTGTCCGTCCTCGACGTCAATCATAATTCTTATTAATCTCATAATTGGTTTTCTAAACTGAAATATTCTGATATTAAATTAAGTCTAAAATGGCATGAAATTTTATTTCGTATTGAGCTGTTATTGCTATCGATCATTTTTTTCTTAGTGAAATTTCAAGGAGATGAAATTCATATGAAAATAAGTCCTTGTTTTTTATTCTCCAAAGATTTAGGTGATTAGAAAAAATATTATTAATTTTTTTACTCATTTAATAAATACGATAAATTAAAATTATTTTCACAATTTTTCCCTTCAGTTTTTCCCAATGGGCTTCCGTCATTCTATTGTTAGGGAAATTGTAGTCCAATTTCAATTACAGCTTGTTATATGTGTCATTGTCTTCCGATTTATTCCTGAAGAAAATCGAGTCATTATTATGTGATTGAATTTATTCTCCTATGAAATATGTTGCCATCGTTTCTAACACTATATTAACATTAGTTCTACGTTTTGGTTCTATTATGAAAAAATACCTCAGCTTCATTTGTTTTCCATCTGGTAATGCATCTTGACGAAGAGTAAAGGTATCCCTGGGGTTTAGTGTCTCTTTTCTTAATCTTTTATATCCACAGAAAAATATTTCTAAAATAACATTGGATGATTTATTAAAAAATTGAAAATTCATTTCAAAAATGTTATTCAGTCTTAAACAAAGAAATAATCGGTTATCAAATATTTTATTTGTGAATAAATTATCATTCCAGAATAATATGTTAATGATAATTATAATAGTATTAAAATTATAAATTAATATATTAACAACAAAAATTATTTTATAAATGTTAATAATTCCAGTACCGATAATATTTATTCATTTATTTTATTAATATATAAATAATTAATACTCTATTGAATAATATTTTAATAATATTATTGTGCTTCAAATTTTAATGATTATACTAATAATTATTATTATATTTATTATATTAATATTTTTCTCTGAGAACACTAATAATGATAAAATAATATACTAATTAATAATATATTAATAACTATTATTATCTTATTAATTTTAATAATTATAATAACTATTATTATCTTATTAATTTTAATAATTATAAAAACTATATTAATTATGCAAATATTAATAATAATAATTACTAGCAATAAATTCATTAATAATAATATTAATATTATTATAATAATAAGATAATAGTGCATATTGATTAATTTTGTTTAGATGATTACAATTGTACGAGCTGGACCAGAACCTCGACCAATCGTTAGAGCTCTCATCAAACGAGCTACTCACAAAAATATGACTGATGTTTTAAATGAGATATCTCAAAGTCTAATTCAGTCGTCGTACAAAGAACGAGTGAAGAAATTATTCAATTTACTTGGAGAAGAAATAACCGATATCAGGGTTGATTTTAATTTTAGAATATTTTATATTTATTCTAAAGAAATACAGATCCGATCATGACAAAATTTTTCACCAATTTTAATCAGTTTTAATCTCAAAACCCAAAGTGAGAGAAAAATCTAAGATCAGACCTCTATGTGTCTAGGAGACATTGTGCTAAATTACTAGGGTTAATATTTTGCATTTATTGCACTGAGTATGAATCTGGTCTAAGATATTTTTTCAACCAAGTAGAGTTTTACATCCATGCATATGTAAAACATAAACATCATTCATTTTCACATTCTTATTTATCATGTTATTACGAACAGTTTTGAAAGTCTCCCATGTTGTTTTTTAGTGTTAAAACAATTCTCTAATCTCAGTTCCCAATAAGACCCTTATCTGAAGTTCTTTCTAGGCTTGTGATCTTTTCTACTTCTACTGCAACCTACGCAAAGTAGATAACACAATATTTTAAATCGAAATTGAAAGATATTTCACTACCAAATAACCACAAATATTTCATTTATGATCTTTATACTTAATTTTATCTCTCTCTCTATATATAGAGAGAGAGAATTAAAAAAAGAGAAAATTAAAGATTTTAAAAATAGGGAATGTTTGAATTTAGAATGAATTGAAATTTCAAAAGATTTTTAATTAGATCTTTTTTAAATTTTTATTTCTTAAATAATTGTTGCTAAAATACAATTTTGTGTCGTGGCTTTTCAGTTTGTTATCGATGTGTGCTTTTTTTAATAGTATTGTCTGGTAGTTATTATTACCTTGTTAAAATTCAAATATTTGTAAGGGTTATAAATGTTCACCTATTAACAATTCCAACAGATAGTCTTTATAGATCAATCTTGTAGTCTTTTTTACTCATAAATTTTCAATGGGGCGAACCTCGAATAGACCAGTTTATAATTCGATTATTTGAGTATTCGAACCTGCAACCATTTAATTCACATTAACTATCACCTACCACCTGGCCGTGAGTATCTATTTCTATAGCATTTTGGTTTCTTATCAACATGTCTCTCGTCAATATTATTATCAAATTTACTATCAATACATTTATAATGAAAACTTTATTTAATTTTTTAAATTATTCAATTGCTTTTAAGCCATAACTATGAAAAATCGTTAATAATTATAAAATCGAAAATTTTCATTTGATGCTGACATTAGGTGTAAAATAGATTTTTATTTGTAGGATTTATTTAAAGCTGAAGATGTATTCATTGCTGTCGGAGGTGAAGGGTTGAGTCGAAAAATTGTGAAAGAGATCTTGGAAGACATTTATTATCCCAACCATTCGGAAGCCAATTCAATGCTCGATTATTGGGATCATGCTGTTGGTCAGAAATCTTCTCGAATTAATGAAAAACGTAAACCGAAAGAGAAACATTCAGTTCATTATAATGATTACAACAGTGATGTGGATGTAAAAATTGAAATAAGTTTGTTTATCTAAAAACAAGTAGAGATATTCGTTCGAAATTATTCTTAGTAGTATTGTGGGAATTTTAGAGTTTTTAAAAAAATAATTTTTTAAATAAAATAAATGATTAAAAGTACCTTTAAATAATGTATTTGAAAATTTTTCATATATACTCTAAATATATACTTTTATGAGTTAAACTTCTTAAATTGTTTTCAATTTATATTTTATAATATAGCAGTAACTAACAATTAGCATTATTATATTGTAAAATAATACCAAAATCGTAATTTCATTTTGTAAAAGACTAATCATAGCAAAATTTTACTTATGAAAATGTTTGTGTTAAACACCGTATGCAATCTACTAATAATATCCCCAATTTGGTTAAATGTCATGCGACACTTTACATACTTAACAATTCTAGCTTTCTATGAAGTATAAAATGGCTAGAATAGCACTGTTTCTTTAAAATTCAAAGATGTGAAATATTATGGTATATTTACCAGACAAATTTCATAAATAACATCTAACAAGTGAAAGAATATCATTTAAGATAATTCTTCAATCAATAATTAAAAATGTGTGATTTAATAAACGGATATCTTTTTCACATGTGTTAATTTTTCTATTTGATCTCATCGAAATTTAACTCTTCATAGCAAAAGGATTTTATTACAAAAACTCATTTACTAAGTCATTAGCTCTTTGATAAAAAGATCCTCATAATTTTTCCTCGGAGACTTCTTATACTTTATCAATCAATTATGCTCTCGATAAAATTTGATACCAATTATGAAATAAAACATCTAATTTTTAGGATCATTATAAAATGTTAGAAACTTGTCAACATCTGAAAGAAAATATTTATAATTTTATTTAACCCTACATTTTAAATGGTCCCAAACACTTTTGTGAACACAAAATCGAAAGTAAACATATAGATATTTAT
>JBBMOY011161547.1:0-10172 GCA_037951405.1 Platydemus manokwari | reverse complement strand
TTATTATTAGAAAATTATGATTTGTTTTACTGTATAAAAACAATTAATAGAAGCCAATTTCTCAGAAAGGAAATTATCGATTAATATAGGGTTATATTAATCTAAATGTAGGAGTTTACTACGCAGGAAATTTTGCTGCAATTGCTGTTAACAAAATACAACTATAAAAGTGATGGCTATCAGTGGACGATTGCCATAATTTCAGACAAACCAGAATTTTTAGCAAGAACCAGGACTTAGTCAGAAAGCAGTCAACAGATTTGAATTAGAGCACATAAGCAAGCGTTATCAGAAAAAAGAATGCAGAACTGTTCATTAAGAAGAATCTGTGAACAACCAGAATATAATCATGGCAAGTATAATTTCAGGAATAATTGAATCAAGTCGCAAAGGCGCGGCCAATCAGAACAGATAAATATCTTTGTTCGTATATTGTATTTATAGAATATTCGTGGACAGTGTTCCCGAATATTGGTAATAGTAGGTGAAAGTAGAATCTATTGTGTGATATTCGTGGACAGTGCTTCCCGAATATCGGTATTTGTACAAAGTAATTGTGTTTAGCGTCCGTAACGCGTTTACGCACGCGGTAATCGTAGTAACGGCTAGGAGTAGTTTCTCTGTCAGTAATTCAGTTTGGTGAAGCGGACCAGTTCCGTATTTGAATAAACTAGACAGAACTTTATCAAGGGCTATACCCTTGTTTTCTCAATTGAAAGTTGTATATACTGTTTTATAAATATAACTTAGTGTGCAACTTTGTTTTGATTTTGGAGTCAGGTAATTAACGAGGATTTGTTGCGCTCTACTCTCGTTAGACCCGACATTAATATTATTATTATTAATAGTGTTATTATTATTATTATTATTAATCGTGTTAATCATAAGACTTTTTAATAATGGAACTATTTATTTAGAACAATTAGAATGTTATATATCATCACATTTCTGATGATGTAATCAAATCATGGGAGGTTAAATGGTTAGTAGCAACTGATAGTTGCGCAATCACTCATCTCATTTACGCATCTCCCTTAAAATTATTATTATTATTATTATTATTGTTATTATTATTATTATATATCATTATTATTATTACAATTATTATTATCTATTTTTAGATTGATAATAATTTTTTCCCAATCATTCACATTTATTTAATAAATTATCTGATAATAATTATCGATACATGGATGCTGCTTGGAACTAAATACATCTCAAAACATAATCCCGATAACGATTTTAATATGTTTGAAATATTGACAAAAACAAATAGCGGATTACATTGAAAACCAGGGGATAATAATTTTGGACTCAATGAAAACTTACGGTTTGAATAAAAAGTCGTCCGAAGACTTATGCATATCAGGAAACTATTCGATATCACATTTAGTTACTTTATATAATTATTAAGTAATTACTGTTTAATTTACTTGTCTTAGTCACTTGAAATCATATTGTGTTATCAAGTCACAAATGCCTTACATTTGTAAATCAATAAAACCCAAAACGAGAGATTAAACAATAATCGAACCTAGAATTGAAAAAAATTAAAAATATCTGGGTTAACAAATCTATTTGGAGCTCAAATCTATTTTAATCTAAGTTCCTTTTCACACAAATTTTAATCTGGTTTGCGATCAATAGTTTATTAATATTTAGTCCATTACTTGAACAGAGATTTTGCTTGATATATTGTCGATTAACATTGGTTTGTTATGTAGGATTTTAATTTATCATTTTGGGATGATATGCTCGTATTCGATTTATCAGAGTTTGTATTGGCTTTACAAGTTCAAATTATCCATTCACCAGTTCATAAAAATTAACTTTTACAGAAATAATCTCAAGCTTACTTCATCATTAGTATGCACTCACAGATATTACAAAGATTTACAATGTATTATTTCATTCAAAATACATTATTTCGCCATGTGTATTCATTCTGTTTGTAAGGGAGATTCGTCGATTGGAAAGGTGAATGTTGTTTTATATTTTTACAATTATTTTTATAAAAATAACCAATGATATTATTAAACATGTCTAACTCGATTTATAATTATAAAAATTTAAATTTAAAAACTCAAATAATCATATAGAAGTGTTTTGATTAGAATGGGAACTTGGTTTTAAAACTGTTTTGTCATTATTAGACATCTTAAAAATGAGATATTAACTGAATTATACGAATAAATCAAACATAGCGGTTATATATAAAATTAAGTTAAAACAAAAATTATTTTATGCGCGAAAAATCATTATAACGAAAGTAGGTCAAAGGAGCCTTTTTCTTAACTTAAACCGATTCATTAAATTTGATCTATCTTGATTCGTTCCCGTAGCAACATGAATCATTAAATAACAAATTCATTTTTTATTTAACGATAATTGTATGCAGAGCATCATCTTCGAGATTCGAATTATAACAAATATTTTCAATCTCATTTCATTCAACAACATATCTAATAACAATAATAGCTAATTACTGTCTAATAAACTCATTTCCAATATATAATAACAATAATTTACTTTTTAATAAACATAGCAATTATTATTCACCGTTACCGAAATAAGAAACAATTAAACAAATGAAGAAATTCATCTGAAAAAATTTAATTAGAATATTTATTTAGTTTCTTTCATTAAATAAATCTAAGCATTTCAACCCACAAAAGTATATTTAATTAAAATTTTCGAATTAATGAAATTGGACATTGATATATTTATTGATTTTAAAATTCTCAAAAATTAATTAAAATACTGATTTTTAAGCAATCCATTCAAAATCAATTGAAAATCAATTTATATTACAATAAAATGAACACAAAAAATCAATAACGAAGCCAAGTTTAAATTTATATTGAAACAATTAATACAAATTTACCACATTAATCAATAAAATTTATCCACAACCCTTTTGCCAAGTCATTCAACCAAATTTCATAAAAAAACAAAATTGTTACTGATCGGATCGATTTGGTTTATTCTTTCTTGTCATAGATTGGCTGGGCATTGTATGAGGTGTGATAGAAATGTGAGAATAGAATAAAAAATATGACGCAATTCGACAGAACAGCACCGACCAATATCTTCGGATATGGACAATCAATTCGTAGGAAATAAACACAATGAATAATATTGAAAACGAATTGTGATATTTGAAGCATGGTCATGTATTGTTTCCAGAAGAGATATTTCCTGAACTTTGGACCAGCAGCTGCGAGTCCATAGTAGGTGTACATGAATATATGAACGAATGAATTCAGCATGAAAGTGATTGTGCCAAAGCCCCCTATATTATGGATTAATCAATCTTATTATGCAACACCGGTTATGTAATACGGGTATTACAGTTATTAATGAATTTTTGGATATTATCAATGCTGTCAAGTATTTTTCAAACTCATCAAACCAGAATCGAACTATGAATTCATAATATATCAATAAATATCAGTGATTGGAAGAATCATTCACCACATTTTAACCATCTCACAGTGGCACATTTACTCGTGAGATTGAAAATATCAACACTTAAATATATCGGATTATTTTTCATTCAAATCCTACAGGAATACCGAAACAGTGCCATCATATTTCCGTGAGATGTTATAAATGAGGAGAAAAATTATATTTTATTCTCTAAGACATTATGGTTATATCCAAACATTGTATGATATTAGAGATTATGAAATTAATCTCTTAAAAAATAAAGTATTGATTGGTTATTATCGATTTATTTACTTTTACACATAATGAACACATAATAAATCAAGAAACCAACGACATTAGTTGGCAATTGGTCATGGAAATACTGTAATTATTTATCGAATCATCACAAACCCAGAATCATTATCATATTGATTTAAGAGACCTTTTAGACATTGACAATGACAATCACAAATATATCGTTTTATGGAGTTCAATAAATCGTCTTTTGTACTGTCAATCGATAATTGATGAAGTCATTGAATGCAACATTAATCGTACTAATTGATCCGAATGAATTACAGCGAAATATTTATCAATAATGGATGACTGTTAACAATAAATTGATATATTATTGTGTGACGATTTTTATGTGAATTAATCAGTTAAGGATTTAACATAGTACTTTGATTTCGAGGTTTGTTCAATAATAATAATAATAATAATAATAATATTGATAATATTAATAATAATAATAACAATAATATTAATAATGATAATATTTATAATAATATTATTAATAATAATAATAACATTAATAATAATACTAAATAATAATAAGAATCATAAATAGCAATACTAATAATAAATAATATTTATAATAACAATAATAATATTAATAATAATAAATAATAATATTAATAATAATAATATTATAATAATTAGAGATTCAATGATTTTATTTTGATCTTCACAGTTGTTTGATTTCAAATTATTTTGTTTTCAGAAATTTTTGAATGATAACCGCGATGTAAATGTCATCTCGATACGAATATGACTCATATTTCTGCATATGTATCCATGTGCGCTATTATGTGTGTGTATATCTATAGTTTTTCTGGCACAATGGTATAGCATAATATGAGTCAATATCAATATCGGAATTTTTCGGTTTCTAAGAAATGGTAATTAGTAGTTCAATGTCTATGTAACTGAGCAACATTTCATTATGTTGGAATCAATGTATTGATCGATGAAAACTGGTCAAATAAGTGCATTTTTACATAAGATTTTTTTCTTTTCATTAATTCTATAAAACTGGTACTCAATTGATTGGTGGTAAAATTTGTCGTGAGAGTAACAATCACCGTGGTTACCAAAAGTTTACAAATTTTGATATTTTCATTTAAAACGTTCACCACAACACACTAATTGGTATTGGTGAGTGTTTATGAATATTATTCGATGATAATGCGGAAACAATTTGTGAATTAATCGAAATCGGTCGATCGTAATTTTTCAAATATGGTTTGAATGAACTTTTGAACCTTATGGAGAGACTATTAAATTTTGGAATAGAAATTCCTGATAATCATCAATTGTCTTTTGTTTTGTTATTTAAATTTACATTTCTTAGTTTTTTCAAAAAATCAATCTTAAAATCGTCAGAAAATGGGGGTAAATTGCATTTTGTCGAAACAAGACTAAAAAAGTTCATCTTGACTGCATGAGCGATTTTTCGACCAATCGTAATCGACATTTTGAAGATGACTCACTTCTTTGTGTTGATGCGCTGCTACCAGGGCAGTGGAATTGGTTAATACGAAAATTTGAAATAACTTGTCCGAGTCAATTTGAACTGTTAATTATCAAATATTATACTTATCAAAGATTTTTGTTTCCTAGGTAACGAGAAAATATTCCATAAATTTATAAAATTAAGATTTATCAGAGTATGTAAGATAGGAATCATTATGGGAAACAAATAAAGATATTGTCTAAGAATTATATAATGATATCCGAATAAAAAATTTATTTACAAAGATCAAAAAACTCACCCGGTGCAAATTTGATACCCAGCCAAGTAAGAGCGGGCATTACAGCGTGGTGATACAAATGTAGAGCCGTGATTAAATTGTATTTCTTTCTCGTAATGAAGAACATTGTGTCCAACAATTCAATGATCTTACTGAAATAAAACCACCAAAACGCATTTGCTAGACCCATTGTGTAGCTATTGATTTTTTTGCTTACTGGCCAACATGAAAAATTCAAACCGGTTTTCAAACCATAAAACAGAAACGTTGCAGTAATATATGTTGATAGGAGAACCATTGAAATGTTGTAAGCGATCAAAAGTTTCGGTGTATTAAATACCGGTCGATCTTTCATCCAACGGGAAAATAACTTGACAAAGATCAAGTAACTCATTGATATGCATATTGAAGGCCACCAATCTTTGACTAAAAACCATGTTTCGGTTCTGGGATCCGCGATCAAATTGAATTTTTCATAAACGTCTTTCGTCGATTTGTAGTAAGCCATTTGTGATTTGGATCTGCAACTATGAATTGGGAATTATTTTAACCCATATTTATTAATTCATATCAACAGATCTTGATACAATCTATTCATGGTGTGTCAAAGAATAAGCACATTTTGACACGGAAACTCTCCTGTACCAGTAACCAACTAAATTTACATATAACAGAACTCAGTGAAAAACAATCCCAAATAAAACTAAACAGTGAACTAACGCTTCCCAACTCGAATATCATTAATAGGTTTGACAAAAATAGAAACAGAATGTTATCTTTATTAGAACATTATCAATTATTTATGAAAATAGTCAAAATATATTGAAAACTTACCGATAATTTTTAAAATTTCACCTCCACAATTATGAAACTTGTTGCGAAAATGTATTGGAATTTCTTCGATGAAAAAATTGTTAGATGAAACTGTTGTACATACTAAACAATGATTGTAAAAATCGAAACTGACTTTATATGGTCACTACTTGCTTTTGGTTGACCTTGAACTATAAATAAAAGGAATAATTTTGTTAAAATAAATTAACAATGAATTGATTGGTCGATTACAATTTGATATGGACACTTTAATTACAAACACTACCATATTTAAATTAAAAGTAAAACGGTTTATTTTCTCCGACGTTATATTGATTTGTTAATATTGATCTGCATATATCGTTCTGCATATATCGGTTAACGAAACAATTCAAGGTGCTTTGAACGTTTCAGCACCATGGGTTTTCATTTAATTCACGTTTCCCAATTGTAACATGAATTGGCTTAAACAAGAAAACCTTTATTAATTAAAAAATCAAAAATTATTTGAAAGAAAATTTGCATTTAAGCAGTAGAGTCCTCAGATATTTTTCTACTGACCTAATTCAAAACACCAAACGAAAACGTACCGTTTACAAGAAATATTACAAATATGGAATTTTGCAATACACTCAGCAAATTTAAAATTTCATTTTAGGAACTTTTTTTTAACTTTTTTTGACATTTTCTTGCTGCCTACACAATAAAAATTGGTCTCATTATAAATTGAGAAGCAAGTACTTATAGAGATTCTTTGAACATTCACCACAATTTTGTTAACTTCTATTTGGTTCCCAATTCTTATTAATTTTTTTATCAATAATTCTACCATCTCATTTTTTGAATTATTTCCTGTAAACAATACGTTTTCGTTTGGTGTTTTGGGCTAAAGTCAAAAAGGGTCCTAACATGAAATTTTAAATTTGCTAAGTGTATTGCAAAATTTCATATAGTTTATTTAATTATATTCATTAAAAACATTTTGAATTTTTTATTTAAGTACTTGAGAAAAATTTTATTTATTTATAATCAACTAATATATACACAGGAATTTTAAAATCCAATAAAAATTAATTATTTAAAAAACTGATCAAAATGCAATTTTTTGAAAATTAGCGAGGACCCCTTTTTTACCATTAAAAGCAAATGGAACGATATCCGAAATTTCGGAACTATTTTACAAAAGAAGTGACAAAGAAATTATTGAAAGATGCCAGGAATTATGTAATTATATTTTAACGCCATATAAGTGCATAAATAATTATGTAATATATTGGATACATATGTTAGGATCCGAATCCATAATGAGTCACACAACGACATGTTACGCCCACAAATGTACTCAACACCCACATGAAATAAAATAACAAAAAATCCCTAAAACATCAATGACGTAATTCTTAAAATAGAAACATGACCAAAAATGTCTAAATATGGAATCTCAGCAAGCCAAAAAGTTAACTGAAAACAGCTACTGTCAGAGAAATCAGCGACGAAACAAGCAAGAAAATCTCTTCTATAAGCCAAACGACTAATCAATTAGGTACAAACCGAATTAATGAATGTTATTTTCATACCGTGTCGATAGATTCGGTATTAACTAAAAAATATCTTCGTTTGCTCCTACTTTTTTAATAGTTTTCACTAATTGTACGGTTCACCCGTATCGTGAGTCTTGCCCTCTGGTTAAGTGAGCCACACTTCGCCAGTTCTGTTTTTACACAATCCTAATAATACATTTGTTATCTAATTTTGTAGAGTGTATTTGATTCATAATTATATTTATTACATTTGTGTTATTGTTATTTATTATATTATTACTATTTATATTTAACCTTACCTACTTCAAATGAACGCAGCTAATCATCTGGAGTCCGGTTGGCACCATAAACGAGCACATTAATAGCAGTTAGATAAAAAAATGAGATTTGTTTAAATATTAGAAAAAACAAACGGTGTAATTTTGAAAGATAATAAACATTTATGGAAACGAGTTGTCTTTTTACTATAGCTATTAAAACAACAACTATATCAACCCAATATAAAAACCAATAATATCAAAGACCAATACATAGATCCAAAATATGCCATTGTGGCTATCCAATGAAGATTTCACCAAATTCAAGAAAATCATATAATTGGAGATGCCACAAATGAAAAAGAAGTATTGGAATTCGAATAGGGACTTTGTTAAACAATTCTCAATATTCGTTATTAGTGATGCACGGGGCCACACAAAAAGTGTGTTATCAAATGACCTCCGTAAGCAAGCCAACAGTTACGAAATGGTAATAATTTTTAAAAAAATAAAGCTAAGACTCTAATTAAATTTATTCAGGTACAAAGTTTGTCGATTCCACGCTTACGAACAAATAGCGCGAAACAGGAAAATTATCGGAGATCAAAATATAGTTGTCGAAATCGATGAGGCTTATTTTGGAGGGGCCAAATATAATCGAGGACGCCGAAGGCCTGAAATTTGGGTCGTTGGAGGACTGTAAAGATTCGACAAAAGGAATTGTTTCCTATTTCTGGTTCGCAACCGAAGCGCTGCAACCCTAGAAACAATAATCCTACAATTATATAATATTTACAGAAATACTATATTTACCATACGTTTTATTTAATTGTAGGTAGTTGAAACCAATATCCGTTATATATACAGATTGTTGGAGATCGTACAGCCGTCTTCAAAGTCTCGGTTATAAACATGGCACTGTTAATCACTCGAAGTGCTTTGTAAATCCAGATAATCGAGACATTTACATTCAGAATATAGAAACACAGTGGAACATACTTTAGGATGGCTTTCCCAGAAGTGAATCTAAAAGGAAAATTGTGCTATCCTATATTTGCTCAAAATTGTTGGGTCTACCGGGTGTAGAATACAACAGTTCTCGTTAATAACCTGACTCCAAATTCAAAACAAAGTTGCACACTAAGTTATATTCAAATAACTATATATATATAGCTTTAGATTATATCACCAAAGGCCTAACTCCTATTAAAGTTCTGTCAAATATAATAGGTTCACGAATCTGGATTACTGGCCGATGGAGTACTCCTGATCGTTACTGCAATTACCAGCGTGCGAAAACAGGTTACGGACGCTCAATACAATATCTTTGTACAAATAACGATATTCGGGAAATAATGTCCACGAATACCACTCAATTTATTGATACTAATTTTATCTGTTACCAATATTCTGGAACACTGTCCACGAATATTCTATAAATACTTTATATGAACAAAATAAATAACCTGCTCTGAATGCCGGCTCCCTTGCGACTTGGTAAAATTATTTCTCGACTGGACGATCTGTTTCCTTTTGTAATAACTGAAAATCTTCTTATTCTGGTTGTTCAAAGATTCTTTTCTATGAACAATTATGGTTTCAATTTCTGATAAAGTTTTCCTTTTGCACTCAAATTTGGTTACAATCGATTTCTTCTGTCAGAAATTCTTGTTTCTGTAAACTTTCTTTCTTCTAAAATTCTGGTAATCGACTGCTGATTACAACCACTTTTATAGTCGCATTTTGCTAGCAACACTTGCAGCAAAATTTCCTGACACCGAGTTGACATGCGTAGTCAACCCCTACATTTAATCAATATTACCAGATATTAATCAATAATTTCCCTTCTGAGAAATTGACTTCATAATATTTATTTTAATTCACTAAAACAAATCATATTTTCTTAATAATAATTTTAAATTCTTTATTTATTCATATTTTTGTTTAATAATTATTTTTCTTTAAAATTATTTTTCTACTTTATTATTTATTTTAAGTAAAATAAATTTATTTTCTTTGTCTTTTAACTTATCTTGTTTCTTTAACTATTTACTTTTAAATTATATTTTTATATTTTTACATAATGGGCTCTTCAAAAT
>JBBMOY011161437.1:0-10172 GCA_037951405.1 Platydemus manokwari | reverse complement strand
ATTATTTTGATTCATAATTATATCTTATTTCAGTGTGTTATTGTTATTTATTATTATATTGCTATTTACATTATAAATTACTTCTATCGAACGTAACTAATCGTTTGGAGTAGGATTGGAATCAACGAGCACATTAGATAAATAAAGCGCAAACAACACAAAACTACCAATAATACCAGTATATAAAAACAAATATATAAAAACTTTTATTAATAATTAACACCAATGGAAAATTTATCAATAATACATTGTTTATACTACAAGTACTTATACTCATTGAGACACTGATAATGGCCCATAATTAATGGAAGATATTGTTGAAGATTAAGATTGAGTTGATCCGGCTCTGTAACAGATTAAACAAAAAATTACTCACCTTGTACACTTTGAAATAGACATCCATATTTTCAGTATTGTCCAAAAATGTAGGTTTTTCACGAAAAGTTTACTCACTGCATCAACCTTACAATCATTGACGAGCGCATTTCAGTAATTCACAGCACTGTACAAATGTCTTGATGTACTCTTTGATCCTCCTAAGTTAAGCATCAATATTGAATATCTTATATTCAATCATCCTTGACTTTGAAAATATTACTCGCCTACACCTATGCTAAAATTTTCAGGCATATTATACCATTTTGCACTCTTAGTTCACATTTCAATATCGAATCCAGCATGTTGAGAAGATCATAAAATGATAAGTGAGTACAGTCCAGCAACAAGAAAATTAGATCAATCTCACTTCAGGATGGAATAACAACTAGTTTTTCATATGCTCCTTACAAACTCGGTGGTATTTGTTTCACAATGTCCTGATCTTTACTTAACAAGCGAGCAACAATCTGTTTCCGCTCAAATAAACCACTTTTTTGTCAAATCAAACAAATATTAAACTCTTAAACTCTGTCGGCTATGCAACACAGAATATGAAATAAATCTTCTGAAAGTGAAGAAATTTACAAACATTTTATTATAATTTGATAAGTCGTCATGAAGGCTATTGCCACCTCGTCGCACAGATATCATATTTATGTTTAATAAATTTTTATACTTTATAGCTTTACTTTTTTATTCGTTAGAACCATTTGCAAACTAGTTTATCAATAGATTTTCCCAAGTCATCGATGGAATCTCGATGTTAATTTCTTGTTATTGGTTGCTGCCAATTGACAATTGACTCTTTTTATTGATTGACATTTGGAAGAAACTGACACGAGTTCTCATCAGACATCTGTGTATGACCCCTTTGAGAATTACTTTATGGTCTTCGTAAGTATTTTGTTTATTTTTATCACCAACTAAACAATATTGTATTAAAATATCAGATTGCATTTTCAATCTCATCATACTCTGAAAGTATGGAAAATGATAAGTTCAATGAGATTAAGATGATAATATTTATTACAATGATTTTGAACAGCGATTTAGAGATTAATAATGCTCAAATAGGATAGATACAACAATCGCTTCCTAATATACGATTTTCTAACCAAAACCAATACTTTTAAGTATTTCTTTTCAAATTTCTTCAGAGGAAAAAATTTCTTTGTCATGTAGAGTGTGGAAATGACAAAAAATCATCAGATTTATACGATACATTAAAAATATATTAAATATTAAGAAAGAAATATACTGTAAAATCCCGAGTAAAAGCTGCAGCGCGTATTAGCTGCAGATGACATTTTTATAAAAATGTATTGAGGTTTAGAGGAATGATGTTGAAAATTGAAATAAATAATCTTATCTTCGACTTGAATTGTTTTTTGTTGTATAAGCTGCACATCATATTAGCAGCAATTCAAAAATATTGCCGTTATGTACATATTAGCTGCAGCTTATACTCGGGATTTTACAGTAAATGTTTATATTATTGGAAGAAACTGCTGCATAAACATCGTTTTATAGGAACTAATGAATACAATAGAATTAGTTACTATCAACTAAATTATTATTTGATATCTAACACTAGCTGTCTGAATTAATCAACAGAACCTAAATCTTTATTTATCTAAATTTTCAGTGCTGAAACAATTTCTTTGGTCAGTGTTCTTCAAAAGGAGGGCTCGAAAGATTGTTTAGGGTGGCCAGAAATTTCATTTTATGCATTGACTTTTATTAAAACAAAATATCGATCGAATTTTAAAGACCTGAAATTAGTACTGAGACCAGCCATTACCAAAATAGAGCCAATATTTGATATTTTATGCCAGAATTTGCATAATCATTGTTATTATTAAAAATAATAAATTAGGGGTAGCGAAAAAATTTGAACTCGTAAAGTGTGTAGCAACACAAAGTGTGAAGACCACTGTCTTAGGTGATACATATTAGTTTCAATAGATATCGATGCAAATTAATAATGTAAAAATGTTCTAATTAATTTCCATCCTGAAAAAAAAACCTAATTCATAATGGGAATTAATTGGAACTTTTTTGATATATGATTAATAATTAGAAAACCAACAAAAATTATTTCAAGCAATTTTGATCAATTTTTTGGCATTGGTTTATTATTTTTTAAATAAGGTACCACCATTGTAAATAAAGCATCAATCTATTTAATTAAATTAAAATTCCGTAAAGCTTCTGATGCAGAAACTCGTTTATTAAAATCATATTTAAGCATGCTTTTAATAAAATCTAGAGTTCTGTCGTTGATATCTGAACCTAGCTTCATACAAAGATAATTTTCAGTGGATTCGACAATTTGGCTAACTGATGTATAACCGATTACGCGTCTTTCTTCTTCATTTGGATAACCGAGAACTTCAAAAATTTTAATCAACTGATCTGCTGAATTTTCGCCTTGGAAAACTGGTTCCATATGAATCATATCCATAAAGACTATGGCAGTTGACCAAATATCTATTGAAAAATTGTAATACCTGTTTCCGCATAATAACTCTGGAGCTCGATAAAACCTGCATAAATATTTATCTAGTTAAAATTCGAATGAATTACCTTGTACCAACCTCCGGAGTGCTTTCTCCACCGGCTTTCATTTTTTTAGAGCTTCCAAAATCGGCCAATTTGAGTATATGTTGATCTATATCTACGAGAATATTCAGACTTTTGATATCTCTGTGGCATATTTGTAGACTATGTAAATATTCCAAACCGGACAGAATTTCGCCCATGCAAAAATTCCTGATAGCAGGTGTTATACTTGTCAAAGTGTTTCTATGACGAAATATCATGTTTTGCAAATTCTCTATAATATATTCCATAGCTAAATAAAGTCTTGCCTTACTATTAGAAATGTTAGCAAAGTAATATTTGAGTTCAACAAGATTTCGATGAAGTCCACTAATTTCTTCATGAATATCTTTTTCATGCCTATATTTCATGTCGATTCCTTTCAATGCCAGCATTTCACTGGAAATTATTCCATTAGAATATTTATTTGGTAATATTCTTGAATCAACTAATAGAACCTTTCCAAAACTTCCTTGACCAATCTCATTAATAACTGTAAATTCTATTCTAACAGGATTTCTTTCATGAACAGCGAAACCAGTAAATGTGATAGGTTTTTTATTTTTACGAATACTGTGAGAGGCACTAAATATGCTAGGAGCAAAACTTTGTCCAGATTGATAACTTTTGACACTCATTGAAATTTCTAAGATTTGATTTAGAATTATTTAAAAGCTAATTTTACACAACATTTTTATTCTAATTAATTTTTTATGTAAACAAAATAGACTCAGCAGATTTATTAATTTACAAAACCTACTTTAAATATTCTAGCTTAGATCTGATAAAAATTAATCCTTTTATAAACAAATTATAACATGTGTTTAAATACATCAATTTGGTATTTAAATTAATATTAATTTTTCACGCAATGAAATTTTAAATAATTTTATGACAATTATGTTTATTTCTAATTTGTTATTTAAATTTAATAGTGCTTTATTTATAATTATGTTGAAATTGCAATTATTATTCCTAAATGAAATAAAATATTTTAAAGCATTAACATTTTAATTACTCATTGTTTATACTCAGTGAAATGTCATAAAAATCAATATTATGAATTTCATTGTTCTGTTTAAATTGTTGATTATGACGATTGTGTTAAGAGATAAAATGATCGACTGTCTGTAACAGATTGTGTGTCTCTATAACTGAGTGTGTATGTGACAAAATCGATTAAAAAATCTTTGATTTTATCTATATATATTTGTATTTATTATATTGACTTATCTTTCACTTTTCTGAAAAACTTCGATATTGAATCTTTGTTGATAAAGTCTTGGTATTTAATAGTATTTTAAAATAGATTTCATTATCTATGTCATCTCATGTAACTGTCGGATTTTATTCAACCTTTTTTGGTGTCGAGAAACTTTAATTGAACTTCATTATACGATTACATCATCAATGTAATACGATATCATGTTCCAACAAATAGATACAGTTGTCACTGTATCTTATGCGTTTGTGACAAAATTTGTTGTAAATATTACTGTAAAAGATTGGAGTAGTTATCAGGATGAAGAAATAATAAAATAAACTGATGATGATTTATTCATGTTTGAATACATAATTCAAAACCAATCACATAATTGCTCACGATCAAAATTTTAAAATGATGTTTCGAGACAATAATGTTGATTACTGGCAAATTATCTGTTTCTATTCTATGCAGATTTTCTAAGACACGCTGGAAATTTTGGAGGAGTAATGTGGTAACACGGATTATTGGGTCTTAACAGAAAACTTGAATTGATTTTTAAAACTTTGGATCGACGAATATTATGAAATAATATCGTTGAATAACTTTATTAATTTATCATCATCAGATTTGTTTGCAGTATTATATAAATTTGGGATTTAAAATTTCATACTTTTATTTATAATAATGCAGGTTTTCAGAAAGCTTTAAATGTTTACAATATTCATACAGTGTTACTTCTTATAACCATTTAGTCAATCGGCTTTAGAAACTTAACGGATCACATTGATATTTTGATGTCTCTTGTAGAACTATGGAGTCTTGTTACAATGTTCTAACTTCAGTTTGTACTCATATAATTCATATCATTGTGATTTTGTACAATAAGTTTCGCAAAATAAATCACAATACCAAAGTAAAGTGAAATCCAAATGAGGCATTTTAATAGAAATATTTCGTACAAGGAAGTTATTACGTTTATTGGTTATCTCATAAACGTCACGATTTTGCGATGGTAAGTACATATGGTAAGATTTTGGTACCTATCTTCTCATGGGGTTCAGATTTTTTTTAATTATATACTCTTATGTGTAATTAACGCGTATCTTTCAATAATATAAATGTTTAGAAATTCAGTGATATCATAAACATTCAATAGTATCCATATAAAAACTTTTGTTCCTACTCGTAACACCGTAACAAACGATTTAAAATCTAGATTGATATGCAAAATTCAGAAACAAACCTCGAAATTTTGTCACGCATCTATGATGTTCTCTATTCTCGTCTTTAGCTCCCTTCCAAGGGCTTACGAAAATTATCGGAAAAGATGGGAGAAAATTTCAAAACCAAACACAAGGTGACGGTAGAAAAAAGGGTTCAAAAGACCTAAAATAATTAAATTTTACAGCTTTTATCAATTTAGATATTTTGGATCTCTTTAACCATTAAAAATTTAAACCTGAAAATTATATTGTCCAAAATGTTACAATTTCAATAACAACAACTACAATTAAACCTCTGTATAATCAATGATAGTTTATCATACAATAAGGGATCAGCACCCAGAGGTCAAACACAGAATAGAAGGTAACTAAAAAGACTGGTTACTTAAAATCGCACAAAGTTAAGCTACCGACCAAACAAGACTGGCAGTTACTCATGGAACTCAACCTCCTTTAAAGACCTATCGGATGTGTTGTCTTGATGTCAAGGATCTTCTTTTCCCATTTGCTGAATTCAGTCATGGATCGGCCTACTTGAAAATTTCCCCGTATCGTTCATGCTACTGGCAGATATTTGAGTTTGTTGCCATTTGTAGATATGTGACTGTCCATTCTTAGTTTCTAAATATGAATTAATATTAGAACGAATGTGATTGACTGACGGCACATGTGCTTATCGAATCTGTATGTGTCGACCCTTTTTAGTGTTATTTCTTTACTTCCTGTAACTTTTATGGCTGATTTGTGATCTACCCAACAAAAAGTTGTTGTTTATGACAATTTTTAGCGTCTCTGATTCTGAAATCATCTAAGACTATTTAAAAACAGATTTAAATTGACGCACAATTGCAACCTTAAACTTCATTTATAAATTTTTACAGACATTTTTTGAAACGTTTTTTGCAAAATGCGAAAGTAACATAGTGACTTTTGGACAAAAGAAAGGAACAGAATTTTAGTGTTGCAATGAGAACTAAGCATTTTTGAGTGCTCTTTTTGAAGAGTACAAGTTACCCATAAATCCATTGTCATTGCTTAACTTGATGTAAAAAGCACGTGTAAAGAATGCCAAAAAATCGTGTGTTCGTGATACTGTGGAAATACTGCATCAACGATGATTTTATTTCATTTTATGTTCATTATTTTTAACAGGAAATAAACGATCCGATCTTTTAATTCAATAATATCATTTACTGCTCTACCAATATGGACCATAACCTTCCGATAGATCACAAAATAAGTCAGCATCATTGGAATTTTTTTCTTCACTTCTTTTAATAAATTGATTCACAGATTTTTGTTCTTTTATCTTTAGGCAGTTTCTAAATCTATTTTTCAAGGTCATTTTAGCATACGTTATGAAGCCTCTTGTTCCATTTGAAATAATACCTTTTGTATTTATTCTATTTTTCTATGACTATAAGTTATTAGAATCAATCGTATTTGCTTATTTTCAATTATTTTTTTTTCAATTATTATTTCTTTTAGGCTTTAGTTTCTTTCAAGTATGGCTCCTAATTTCGCTATGATTGCGTTAATTAATTAACTAGGTTTAATTTCTCCATTGATTATCAAAAGACTTCAATAATTAGTATTGATGACTACATTTTCGGAATTGTTCAGCTGAATTTCTCTATGGGTGCTCTAAAGCTAATCTACTGTTTTAATAATTTAAGTGTTAATATTTGTTGTCATTAGCTTTACTAAAATTTATGAGACTGTTAAATTACTGAAAGGACTGAGTGTAATATTCAATTTATTCTGAAGTAAAATATAAATTAATAAATATCTTGTTCTCCTACTGTATAAATATCTTTATGAGCAGGTTAGATCAAGAAGTTGTTATTATATTTAAAATATTATTTATAGAATTAAAAATACAACAATAACAGAAATGAAAAAAAAATTGAATTAAATATTCAGCATGCCACGAAAGTGATTTGATGATAGCCAAAAGCAGACTGAGAGGAGGGACGGTTTTAGAAGATTTTAAATTTCGACATAATGTGAGTAAATAGCATAAAATATGGAGATATGATAGAGTTATTAATTCAAGTTTATGAAAAATAACATATAAAAAAAACTAATAATCTTACTCCGCGCAAATTAAATTTCTCCAAAAAAATTCAGTGAATTCATTCGACGCTGATTTTTTCCTCTCCTTCATTCTAGAAATCCAATCCGACAAAACAATTTATCCAAAGTGGTATCATGGACACAAATTCTCGATCAACGATTCGTATTAATTATGACACCTTAACTGCACTTTAAAGTGAGAGTGTTTTAATATTGTGTTTAGAAGTATTGTGTTGTATGAAATTATGAAATTATTATTATTATACTAGCTTGATTAGTGGGTGTCATATAATTTTATGAATTCTTTGAATGCCTTTTTTAGGTGATTTTTGCATATAAATTACTAATTACTTTTTCTTTTCTTTTCTACAATTATTTTATCATTTTTTTTATTTATACATACTGTCAAAATTCTTCTTGTCCTTCTTTTCCTTTACAATAATAATTAACTAAATTCTTTCACAATTGACGATAATAATAAATAATTGTCAAGATTAATAATAATTTAAATAAATGATAATAATAAATCACATTTCAACAATAATTACCCACAATAATGATAACAATAATTGCCCACAATAATGATAACAAGAATTGCCCACAATAATGATAACAATAATTACCCACAATAATGATAACAATAATTGCCCACAATAATGATAACAATAATTGCCCACAATAATGATAACAAGAATTGCCCACAATAATGATAACAATAATTATCCACAATAATGATAAGAATTGCCCACAATAATGATAACAAGAATTGCCCACTTCATCTGACTCCAAAGAGATAATACAATCAGAATCGAAGAAGTATATCAAACATGAATAATTTATTTAATAAGGGAAAATTCAATAATATTCAATCCGTGTGACAATCGATTGTTGTCCAATAACTGATATTGATTATTATAAAACTAATTATGTAATATTTACATAATCGAACGAATGAAGAACGCAACGATGACAATAAAATATATTGATGGTTTTTAAATTTTCCAAATTGTACAGTTCGTTTAAATATGATAAGAAATCTTAAATCATAAAAAACCATTCTGCAATAGATACCTTTGGAATAAAACAAAGTGGAAATATCTGCGAAGATAATTACTCTTAATTGATTCTTATTGAATCAACAGCTTATAATCGTGGATAATCCAGATTGATTAGAAAAGTAATAATTGGTAATTAATTCTGAAATTTGATTGATTATAGATCCGATTGGCCTGGAATATATTATCATGAAATTTACGTGAGGGTGATAACGGGGTGATCGGAATTCGATCTCCTATAAATTTTCATTATCCTTATACAGTACGTCGAGGGTTTGCTGTAACTCGATCGATTCAAATTTGATTTATGGTATTGTTGTTCTAATATTCTTATACTTTTATGCAGGAAAATTAACTCTCCTTTTATCAGGTAATTTTTTGTGATTACAATGATTGGCTACTGTTTCAGAAACTTTGTTCAGAATTTTTTGTGATTTCTTTTTGTACAAGAAGATTAACTCTCATTTTGGTTTAAAAATTGTGGTATGGTTTATTTTGAAGATATGGTTTGAATTTTTGTGCAGTGACTCAATTGGTTAGCTTAAATAGCATAATTGTCTTTGTCGAGATTTGTCTTTATAAAATAAGGACAAAGCCATGAATTTTCTGACTGCTAAGGTTTGGTTCAGTTTTCTCAAAATAAAGACTCTGATTGTACAAAGAGAAAGACTTTTTTTTTTATTTTTTCACTGGAATCTTTGCACTTCTGTTGGTTTTCTTATTCTTTAACAAAACTCAATTAATATGAATGAATCATCACAAACTAAGCCCAATTACGAAAATCGGACCTTTTCGAAAGGTCCAAAAACATTTCAAATGTTTATGTTTTTGTTTGTTATAAAATTTTATTATTAACTATAATTTTTTTGATAGTGATTATATTTTTGGTATTAAAGCTAATAAATGATATACATTGTATCTGATTTTGTGTTCGAACTATTTACTTTTGACTTCGTTTTTATACATTTTCAAGTTATAAATTATTTTTCCATTGAAAATCAATATTTTTCATTGAAGATTTTGAATAATTTCTTTCTTCTTTCAAACTTCAACATCAGTGAGTTCAATTCGTAATTTCTCAAAAATTTCCTATAAAGAACAACAATCAAATTAAAGCTTTTCTAAATTTTTATAAATAATAAAATGATTTTTCCATGATTCTATCTTCATTTTTATTTTCAGTTTAATTATTATTAAGATTATTTATATTGTTTTTCAAATTTTTATGAATTACCATTTATTATTCACATTATTAAAGTTTACTCGTATATTTCAATGTTATTCTGGTAAATGTTATTGTGGGAAGATGCCCAGAGCACCAGTACTATGGAACGGATAGAGCTAGATGATGAAATGAATCAAAATGGCACAGAGTACTATGGAATCGATCCAGAGAAGTGTATTTGGGCGATAAAGCTTAAAAGATAAAATTAAACCCAACAATTCCCGATGAGACAATTAGTTCCTCAAGTTGGTGGGAGCATCACAAGCGTGTGGATATCGATGAAGAATTTGACCATGGATACGTCTGACTATTACATTTGCTTTAACTATTTATCTATTTGATTGACTCTAATCTGTATCTTTAAATGTGTATAATCCCAAGTCCTTCATTACATTTTAAATGTATAT
>JBBMOY011161436.1:0-16579 GCA_037951405.1 Platydemus manokwari | reverse complement strand
ATAATAATAATAATAATAATAATAATAATAATAATAATAATAATAATAATAATAATAATAACAATTATTATTATTATGATCATAGTGAAAACAATGCACATCAGATAATTTTCATTGAATTAAAACAATCATATCTCGTTTCTTCAAATTATTTATTATTTCAAGCACTAAGATGAGATAAATATGCCATTGTAAACTTCCAACTGTGACTGCATATTGAGGAGAAACAATAGGTGCTAAAATTCTCTATCCAATTTGAAAAAAATATTTACATTACCATGTCGCGATCAAATATGTTCGAGTAAGCAACTAAAAATCAACGAGAACTATAATTTTTCGTGAATATTCCTTAAGTAATACGAATGGCGTTCCTAACATGAATTGATAAGTGTGCGTGTGTGCGAGTTTTCTATTTGATAAAACAAAAATCATCATAATTTCATGATTATGTGAAATAAACGATAAAACTTAATAATGTTATTAGATTTGTAGAAAAGCTTTCCATAATATTCATTTTTGTTTTTCAAATAATTAAATCGTCTTCAATGCCATCAAGTAAATGCTAGCCACTAACAATTTCAGATTAACCCAAATATATACATTTTATTGATCATAACCAAAATCAACAATATGTAGGAGATGAAAAAGTAACACAAAGTGTGAGTTCTGAAATGCTGTTATAGAAGGCAAATCCAATTCTACTGGCAATGAGGTGCTGAAATGTTAAAAATGGAATTGTTAACCGTTATATCGAATTGATAGATTTGATTCTGTTACTATTTCTGTCAACTCATGATCTATCAATGATAATAATTATCGAATAATTGAAATTATTAATAAATAATAATAATAATAATAATAAATCCTGCAGATACAAAAAATAATAATTTTATTCGAGATTATTCATTTGCGAGTTCTGTGAACAGTGTAAATCTATTTTCCAGAAGTCAATCATCTTTTATCACAATCACCATGAGAATAATGGAAGGAATGATAAGGTTTGATATCGAGAAATATCGCTCATTAACTATCTACCATTAACAGTCTCGACTGGTAAAACATGAATTCATTTGCTACCAATGGATAAAAAGAAAAACAATAATTTTATCCGTTGTTTTCAGTCGATAAAATATTCTGGTTTTTTTTCATCACATACTCCAATATCAACACAGTAAAACGGATTGACATACGTTCTTGTTTCGTACGATGATGTGCATATCGCAATGGAAAACTAATGAAGATAACCGGTTCGCATGGAACGCGAAATACGTGTTATTTTCATCGCAACGATGGAATCTTATACTGATTTCTCAATGTAGACTGGCTTTAATAAACGAAAAACAAAAACCAGGTTATTCAATATCAAGAAGTAACCCAAATTAAATAAATCTATTTCCACTGTCTCACTGAAATGGAAAATATGAATGAGAATGTTGATAGATGATAGATGTGGGCGTGTGTCAATAAATAATAAGTATAGAATAGATACCGTAATTTATTCGTTACCAATAATGTAATAGTGGTTTTCTTTATTAAAATAGCTGCGAGATCTTTCTAGGAAAAAGCACGACTTTTAATATTTATATGACTGATAGTTCGCCTATCAATTGATTTGCTCTCCCAATTTTTTAAAATATGGAATTATAATTAAAGGAAATTAAAATTTTATAAATAATTATTTATTTAAGTGTTTCATATCCAATGTAAAATAATAACAATGACGATTATTGTTATGTCATAAGATTTATTAAAATATAAGTTTGATACATTTTTGTAGGATAAATTGTGACTTGCTTGGGTCTAGAAGCTTTTGATTTCGTGACGTCATCGGGTCAGTAAAGGCAAGGCCTATTACAATGTTGCTTTCTTATTTCACTTATCTCTGCTCTCTTGGGATTGGAACAGTTTGAATGTTTTGTAGATTAGATGAAATCTATCAGAACGCCAGTAAAGTGGAATTGCCAGATTTTTGCTGAGTGTTCAATGTTACCTATTGCGCATTCTTTGACCAGGTTTCAGATTTTTGTCTTTGGCACTCCAATTTTTTATAAAATTGCTTCAGTTGCGACCGGGATGGTACCGAAAGAGTCTATAATGCAGGTTAAAAGCTCGATATTGAAGTCTGGTTTCGGTTTGACTAGCTCGTTTCTAAAATCGGTCTAGTGATTTATTATATTTTTATCCAATTCCTGGAAGTTTTTCATCGTGTCAATTAGGCATTTCATGTCTACAAGAAAAAATCTTTATCTTCTTGACATTGATTATCATCAAATCGATATGTTCTTTGCTATTTGGTAACAGGGAACATGTTTGGTTGACCACTACAATGATGTCCTTTGAAAGGAGACACTCAACAAATTTGTTTAGACATGCATCATGCCGAGGAGTCTACAACTTTTTGTTCAGGTTACAAGATTTTTTATCTTTGTTCAGTCGCTGTTTTTTATCACCATTTTTAGAGTAACACTTGCATTACAATTAAAATACTCTAATTATCATTCCAAATTGCGCACATAGATATAAAAAAGCTAAATTTGATAAATGCAGCATATATAAACAAGCTCGATGAGTGATTGAAAAATTTATTTGTCACTGCCAACTATCCTCTGAACCACCTTGTATATTATTAGATTTCGAGTAGAGAATTGTTAGTATTAATCATTATTATTATTATTATTATTAATTATGAGGTTTAATTAAAATAATTAAAAATAACAACTTTTAAATTACAATTTAAAAAAATTAAATAAATTATAAAATTTAATATCTTTATGTAAAATGTTTTAAAATTTTATAATTAAAATTTAACTAACTTGATTTTTTAAAATAAATATTTATATATATGATCCTGATTGAGATTAAAAATAAAATACAGAGCTCTCCAAAATTTGTTTGAAAAATGTTTTATTTGTTTATAAAATAAATTTGAGAAAATCCTAATCATGAGTTCTCTTGATGAAATACCAGTAACAAGTGAAGTAGCGGCCACTAACAATTATTATTATTATTATTATTATTATTATTATTATTATTATTGTTATTATTATTATTAATGTCATTGTTATTATTTAAGGTCAATGAAAACTCTGTTAAAGTGTGTTAGAAAATATATTACGATTTTCCCATAGTAAAATTCCATACACAAAATTAAGGAATTGGAAATTGAATCACGATAAAAGTAATAATACAAGTGTACCCATACTATCATGAGCCTTACACTTTCTTCAAGAAAATCAGAAAACGTGATCATGATAAAAAATATACATAAATGGTCAAAGTCATGCAATGTTTATTGTCCATGAAATTTCTCCAATCCCCAATAATTTATTGAAAATTTTGGTGTTGTGTTTAACATTTTCTAAATATTCAACTGGCGCCAATAATTCTATTATTTATCAACACTTACACGAGCAACATCTTTGATTAATTATCAGTATCTGCTATATATATTCTCATTCGCTAGGTTTAGAAACTCACGAAATAAAATAACAGTTAGAACATGAACTCTTAACTTATTCTCAATATTTCTTGAATTATAAATATTCGATTAGCAGATTTATTTACCTTTACTTAATGACATCGTCGGAAAAATTTTACCAACATCTTATTACAATGATAACTGCACGGTAATCATGATGAATGAAAATATGGAATGAGATAAAAATTATAAAATCAGTATTTATAATCCAACTAAAAGTTTCACTATTTGATCCCATATTATTTTTACAGATGAGCATTTATTGATTTTATTTATCTTCAAAAATATTGTAAATATTAAAAACTATTTCTGGCCAATGTTTCAGTGAAAAATCACTATAAAATTATGAAAAACAGAAAATAAAATATCCAAGGAAATCGATAAGCAATTAAAAAAAGACAAATTTTCTATCAAAATTGTATTTTAAAAATAAATTTTTTCCTACATAAAATGACAAAAGAAATTACATAGAGAACAACATCCAAATTGACTGCAGATGGCAAAAATTGTTTGCTGACAAAATGTGACTGTGTGGTCTACCAATCATCTTCAATATTGTTTTCTATGACAATAGAAATTTTTCCATTTCAAGCACATCGTAGTGAACGAGAGAAAAATCGCTTGGATACAAAATTATAACTGGATAACAACTTTGTTTTAAAGAAGCTTTAATTTGAAAGATTTATTCATTTGTCATGACCATCATGTATAAACGAAGCCAATTGTCTCCCACTTTGACTTATGTTAACAAACATGTAAGTTTAATTGTCTCATATTTTTGTTTGTCATACTTTTGTATTAAAAATACTTTTGTTTAACTTAAATATATTAAGACCAATTTAATATTTTCTTTCTACTTATAATTGTAAATATTATATGTATATATTTATAAATAATAGTTTTATGGTGTATGTTAGCTATCCATTTATTAATGATGTCAAAATAAAATTATTCTTTTATTATAAAGATATTCTTCAATTAAATAATGCAGATATATTTTAAAATTATCGAAGTTGTTTGATATTTAACGAGAAATGTGATTTTAAAATTTACTATTATTAGTATTATTAATATCATTATTATAAGTTGTAATTATTATTATAAATAATAGTTAGATAAAAATTAGTTAGATATTATTAATGTTATTGTTATTACTAATATTTATTATTATAATTATTTTTATAATATATTATTAATTATAATAATTATTAATAAACTGTTATTTTTAACAGGAGATCATCAATAATTCATTATCGGAACAAATGTCAGGTAGGGTAAAGATTTCATTTTATCCGAACTAATTAATAAAATTTTAAACCTCAATTAAATTATTTGATTTCCCTGAGCTTTGACCATTGTTGATGAATGATTGGACAACATTTCCTACATTTTCTTTGTCACAAACAAGCATTATTCTCCATTGGCAACAAAGACGTCATTGTCACAACATGGCATCATCAGAGAGATGCAACTTATTTCTAGAGAAACAAACTCTATAAATCCCATTTATAGATGCGAGTGAGACATAATAATGGAAGTATACTTAAACGGCATCGAGCCAATGAAAATTGAATATCAAATACAGATTTAATGTTTCTTGTTTTATTATTTTTTATAAATATTTAATTAATCATTGTGATTTGGTCATCAATAAATGTCATCTTCAGAATCAACAACAGGCTTAGCAAATGTTGTTGATAGTCGCTATCGAAACGATGATCAACAATTATCAGATACCTCAACGACTATTGATGCTTTATCTTTCGAGGACAGTTGCAATAATATGGGTTAGTTTTAGACTCTTAATTTACCATTATGAATGTAGGGCGGTATTGGCATTGATTTGGATGATGTTTATCGATTTTTATCGTTAGTGATTTGTTAGTTAATGTATTCCTATTTTTAAAGCACTTGTTTGTTACAATGTATGTTTTTTTGCTTTGACAACTCAGAAGGAAATTGTGATTGACTGTTTCTATTGACTTTATAATGGGCTTTAATAATAATAATTTTTTCCAATACGAAATGGATAGTTGTAATTTCTCCTTTATAATATTCATAATAATAATTTATTTTTATATAAATGATAAGGATAATGTTATTAAATAATAATAATAATAATAATAATAATGATAATAATAATAATAATACTAATAATAATAATAATAATGTTGTTGATGATGATCAACCGGCACTAATATATAGCTGTATATGAAAGGACTAAATAATGTTTGGCGTCTAAATATTCTGTGTATTTAAAAACAAAAAAATCAGAGTAACATTCCTTTGAATATTTAGACCAATTACCTATATCAAGCCATACTCACGGAATTCTTCAAAAGAGAGGAAAACTCGTCACGTTTTTTCGCAACGGTGATCCACATTTTAAAGGAATTGCTATTCCCATCAGTCAAAAATGGTTCTTAACTCTCGAAACCTTGACGAATTTTTTAAATGAAAAAATCTCAACACCTACTGGTATAAGACATATTTTCCATCTACCCACGGGTAACGAAATCAAAGATGTAAATAGTTTCCAGCCAGGAGAATCATATATTGTATCAAGTGTGCAGAATTTGATTTATGGTATTCAATACGGAAAGAGTAGCGAGAATCATTGGATCAATAAACCTCCTAGTGCAGGTAAAATCAGGAAGAACGATCACTATCTTTTCATGAAAAATTATGAAGAAGTAAGTTCAAAGATATCATCTCAACTTTCTGTGAGAGATCATAAAAAAGAAGATAATCTTGAGAAGTTATTGACGGTAAGATCGAATCGAAATTTCAAGAAATCTCCTGGTCGGGAAATTGTGGTCATTAGCAATACTGATAGGAAATCTTTATTTGTCGTTGTTATCAAAAAGGATAATAAAATGAAATTCCAGGATCTACTCTACGATATCTCTGACATGTTGAATCTATCTAATCCTCCAATCCAAACACTCTTCACTGTCTCAAAGCCTTTCAAAAGAGTATATAACTAAACTTATAATAAATAACTTATTTCTTTATTTAGGTTTGTAGTTTTAATCAGCTTTTTAAAGAATTTCTTTATGAAGAACAGTTCATTGCGTGCGGATCTGAATTTTATCCTCTCGAAATGAATAAGAATCCAAAACCATATAAATCGGAACACTTCAATGGGGAGAAACCTTTTCGGTTAAATTCACAGCCCAAAGAATATGTTGTTCGCAGTTCATCTGTTTCTTGCCAATCCAAATTCACGCAAACCAGTGAAGGTAAATCTTAATAAAAAAAATTTCATTTATGGTAATGAAAAAATCAGTGCATTATCCGTGACAGATTTTACTAACTTTTATGTCCAGATAATAAATTAAGGTTATCGATTATCCAAATTTGTAAAGTTCATGAATTGGTTGATGTATGAGCAAAATCTGAAGATAGGTTGAAAGCTAAGAATCTGCTTGGGACCATTTCTCAGTTCTAGAAAAAGATGAAACCAACAAATTCCTCATTCTAATTTATTCTTTTAAAATTTAATGTTTATAGAGCTCCATATCTTTTTATATTTTCTCAATTTTTTCAGAATAAATCTTTAGCCAACTCAATTCTATTAATTATGCTTATGCTATCTATGGGTATCAAATGCCTCTTAAATATTTTTCCTCCGATTAATACCGGGATCTAGGCAATTGTTTTCGATAATGTTTAATTGAATTAAGAGATTAATAATTATTTGCCAATATATCCATTGGAGAGTTGCTAAGATAATAAAATAAAATAGCAGTATATGATATTTTTCTTTCAGCTGTCCATATTACTCGTCAATGTCTCGACACAAAGTCATATAGGAGTAGGGAAAATTTTAAAAATACCTATTCGTGATTATATAGCTGTTAACAGCAAGTTAGCCTTATTAAATTATGGATTAGGACTACTAAATTGTATTGTCAATTGCTAAAATTCCTCAAAAAAATATAAACTTTCAGACAGGTAATGAATTATAAACCACCACTGGCATTAGCCAGAGCAAATCCACGATAACCCAGCTTTTTCAAAAGCAATCCAAAGTGTATTGAATAATAAATTTTGATTTTTATTAATGATCTAGGTTCAATGAGATAATAAATAAATCATAATATAATCTAATAATAATGTAATAAATATATTAATCATAATATAATATATTAATATAGTATAATATTATAATATAATAATCTAACATTAATATAATTTAAATATAATAACTTTTATATTTTCGTTATTTAATAGTGGGTGTATGATTCATTTATTGTGTTATCATTTGCACGCTCTAAATTACTTTATTGATTATTATTAATTTTGGTTTTCGAATCTCTATTGTAATAATTGCAGCTTAATAAATACATTTTCTTTATTATTTTTGCTTTAATTCGATTAAACAGTAGATTGTAAAAAGCTATAGTGATATTATGCACTTGATCCTTCCCTCATTTCTTCCGCTTTTATTTCCTTCTTATCTTTGCAACTCCAAAAATTTCCTAAATTCACAACATCGATATAAAATCGCAATAAATAAACCAACACCATTGTCTTGATAATGAATGTTTTTTTTAATTAATTAATATTAGAAGCTTATCAAGTGAAATTAATTGTAATCAAATCTAATAATCAATTCAATAAAATTAGATAAAAAATCATTTATAATAATCCATTATTTATTGTTCAAATCAATTAATTGAAATTATTTATTTTATAGATCTTACTCGACCTGAGGATCACCCTATGAGTCTAAAAAGTGATCACGGTAAACCAACACAAACCCACTCAAATTATCAACAGCCACAATCTTCGCCACAAACTATCATCATTGACGGAATGGAAAAAAGTGGTTATCTTGTAGTTTGATTAAATTATGAAACAAAATCTATTTCAGTGGTGTACTCGTCGAAACTTGTCAATTCGGTAGCAAAGTCTTCGACAAATAATCAAACATTAAAGCTTAATTGGATGTTTGTTATTTTCATTTGAATGTCAAAATTATCATTTTGTGATTCACCTTTAGATTCGGATTCAACTCTCATCTTTCTGATAATTGTATAATTGTCATCAATCCTGATGAATTGGTTTACTGTGTTGGGAAAATCGTTGTGATTTACAATGTCACCCAAAACCAACAAAGATATTTCATGGAACATACATCTACTATTTGTTGGTTCGTCTTTATCACTTATTATTTCTTTTCCTGTCAAAAATATTTGAAATGAATTAATAAGATAATAAATATATTATTATGGAGAACATTAAATATGTGTAAACTTTTTATGTAGTCAATGAAAATCAATTATAAGATTCAAATAGGCCATTACCATGGTAACATTGAGCCAGTAATTAAATTTGAATTTCCGTTAAAAATTTCTTTTATTGAAATGAAACATTAACGAATAACAAATTTGCTATGGCTTTGCAGAAATAATAGGAAAACAAAGATTTATTCAGTGCTGTGTCACAAAACAGTATTGTAAAAGATATTAACATTCTATCATCTCTCATTATATATTCACATTCATATTACCAGTAATTTCCGGATCGAAAATACTGCTTATCCATTCATTTTAATCAGTATTTCAGTAAATTTGTTTGATGACAGCCTGTAACTGAGTAAATATTGATAAATTAATTCTGTCCACTTCAAGTCAATTAATCCAATTTGTTATTATAATTAATAATAATCCTATCCATTAAAATTTATTAGTTGATATTTGCGTCGGTCTCTTCTTTTTGTCAACATATTGTTGTGTCAAATGCATAATTAATAGAACACATTACTGAATTTCATATTTAAAAAAAATGTTGCAGATCACCAGGGTAACGATTTTATGTTCTCAATTATAATAAACTATTTGAAACAAAAGATTATCGAGGAAATAATAGAATATGTCAGAACAGAAATTGTTGGGCGAAGTTGTTTTTATGTATTAATTTTTGATGACTCACTAAAGCAGAAGTAAAACAAGAGATTTATTTCTATTATTTCCAAATAACAAATATGGAATATTATGATATCATTTTTTACTTTTGGATTTATTTATATTCTGCAATATCGAATTCCAATCCGGCAAAAATGTTGCTAATATACAAAGTGTAATATTATTTAATTTGCTGTGAAACAATTTTGAAAATTTTTTATAAAAGAAAATGTGGGAAACTCTGTTTTAAAATTGATTAACATTATTAAATTATTTGAAGATTAGTAGATATTAGAAGCAGCGTACAAATCATCAAATACATTTAAACCTATTTGCTGGACTCGGTCGAAATTATCCGTAAGAAAAATGAAGCCATATGGAATTACTTTGTAATGAATTATCTTGGATTTATAATTTTATCATTGCATGAGAATAAAATAAAATTTTAATCGGAAGGAAAATTCTCCCAAAAACTTGTGGATGGTAAGAAACTATTTCTGGGAGAATTCTTCGAATGATTTGTTAGTAATCACTTCAAACTATTTTTCGATATGAATATATATAAAGGAGTATTTAAGCAACCTTCATATGTGCAGAGTTCTCTAAAATAATCCAATATTTAATGATTGTTACTGTTTATTTATTTCCTAGTTTTGCAGTACATCCTAATAGAAAATATGTTGGTTCTGGCCAGAATTCATTAAGTGGTTCTGTAAGGTTTTTTGAGCTCACTTAACTATTTTACCCAAATCAAATAGTCACTTGTGTACGTGTGGAATGTCAATGACTGCAGTATCGTCAGTAAAATTTCCAATAATCTTTCAGAAAATCTATGTTCTATCGACTTTTCAAATGAGGTATACACAATTTTGTTGTTTTCTAGTGATGGATGTTTAATCAAATGAAAAGGATGAAGGCGAATTTATCATGATTCTCGATAGTCCTCAGCGAGGACAGAATCAAAACCTGAATATCTATAATTGGCATACCAACACGAAGGTTGCTTATACAAAATGTAATAGAGAAGAGGTGATCGCTGGTCGATTTCATCCAGATGATAGCTCAACTATTGTCACTTATGGTTATCAACACATCAATGTTTGGAGAGTTTTTTGGCAAGATGCTGGAAATGCAAAAATTTTACGTGATAAGAAAAGCGGGATTTTTGAAGTAATTTAACTATCAATATTGTTAATGTTATTATTGTAAATATTATTATAACTTCTATATTGTCAATTTCAAAATTGAAAAAAAATATCTTACTTATGTATTACAATAAAAATCCATTTTCATTGAATACGCGCAGTCATTCTAGCATACCAATTACTGGTCTCATAAATATGACACAGCTTTGAATTTAAATATGAATAATCAACTACATAACGTGATACTGGGATTTCTAAATATCAGATATCAAAATAATAATGTTATTTCGTCTATAACTTGCCAGTTATCTGATAAAAATATTGTCTATACGTTATCTATTAAAATTTAAGGAATTGAATTGTACTTAGTCAATAAAATCATCCATTGAAATAAAAACACTTAAATTATGGAAAGATCGGAAGCTTACATGATTTATTAAAATAGCTCACAAAATGATTTAAAATATTTGGTATATCTTTCAAAAAAGTTATTTAATCGGGTTGATGACACGTATTAAGACCATAAGGACGGTCTTTGGAAACATAAACATGGATTTATTTTAAAGGTCTTGAAAAATTGGTTGAAAAAATCAATTTTATTACAAATCTGGTTTATAACGAACTGTGATCTTTCCTTGCATTCGTCCATAGTTCTTCCTCAACTGTTTCGTACTAAAACTGTTATCAGGATGAGAAATTTTCACCAATCATTTGATTGAAAGGTATATTAATCAAAAGTCTAACTTAATGGTGAAAATTCTCTAAGAATGAAACTCTTTAACAATACTTTACATTCCATGAATACATTTTTTATAACACAAAATTATCGATAATGTTTGTATACAGAATTGATTTCAACCTGGATAATAATTTTTTGCTGACACATTTCGACAAATTATAAACTGGTAACTATAAATGAAAATATGTAAACCAAAGGAAATTACAATGGTTACTTCCTTAATTTTAAATTAAAGCAACGTTAAAGACAATTTCAATAATTTCTATTATGCAGAAGTATTTCATAACGTATTTTTCTTTCGTTTATATTTCACCTTCATAAATAGAATATGAACTTTCAATTTGAAAATAATATTTTATTATAGATTTGGATTAAAATTAATTTCATTTTTTTATCATAACATTTCAATTTTACTATCAAAAAATTAACATTTGTCAAAATTCATATCATTTGAAATGTTATAATTACATTATTTAAAGTTTTTATAAGTCTGATTTCATTATAGAATTCTAGAGCAGGGGCCTCCAAAGTACGGCCCGCCAAGCTTACTATGAAACACACGAACATTATGACAAAATTAAGTGATACACATATTTATGATAATCGCAGTATTTTAATGATGTTTCATCGCGTTTTTAGATATGTTCCAGAGCGCCTAGAGTTACGAAAATTATATAGATTATTCCATTTTCCGTTATCTTTGGCCCTACAAATTTTAAAAAATCAGCAATGTGGCCCTTTGCTGAAAAAGTTTGGAGACCCCTGTCTAGAGTGTCGATTTATAGACAAATCTATCCAGTATTCAATTAACAATTTTAAATTTAGTTTTGCATTCCGGATTATGTGAGCTGCGCGATATTTGATCTCACTGGTAATATCTTATCTGGAGATTCGAACGGATCAATTCATCTGTGGTCACTAGATGAGGAAGAAGCATTTGTCAATCGTACTGTTCCACAGTTATTTCATGCCCATAGGGTACATCTATACAATGTCATTGTTAAATATTAAAAACAAAGTCTTTTATCATTAGGATAAGGTGTCTTCAATTCTACTCGTTGGTGATGGAACTATAATCACAGCATCAAATAACTCAATTAAAGCATGGGATTCATTCAAGGATTTCAAATTTGTCAAAGAACGCAACGTATTGAATATTAAATTATATCAACGACTGACCAGTATAATTAGACCACCTTGAATGTTCTTAACAGCAATTTTTATGAAGAATATTTTGATATTGAAATACTGATCCATATAATAATATAGGATAGATTAAACGGCTTTTTTGATTTGGCTAAATAACGTATAACCCATCTTGAGTATATCCATTTTGTTAGTTAAAATTTTTCGATGTAAACTAAGAATCTATTAAAATAACTCTGTACTGATTTCGATGTCATCAAATGTCACATAGATATAGAAACACATTAGATACCGTTACCGTATTGAATTCTTCATATTACCATATTAAAAAGTAATGTCTTTATAGATTTTAGAATATTATGGAAAAATTATCTCTATTGTTTCTTGCCATCCCGAAAGAAATGATGGAAAATTATGGATTGCTACTGATCGTTCGATTATTCTGGAAGGGTCACTTCAAGATTCATTTAAGTTGCTGTTTCAAAACCATGGTCAATGTAGTAGCCCGATAAAATTAGCTGCATCTCCTAACTATCATTGCTTCGTTTCGGGAGGAAGCGATAAATTAATAATTAAATGGTCAATGTTACAGAGGCGAGTGATGTGGGCGAGTCCTATAGATGTAAGATATTGATATCACAATATAAATATAACTGAATTATTTAATCAATTGTAGTTGTGAAGATAAAATAATCAAATGGTAACATTATATAAAATTTTAATCCTGTTTTACAATCAGGCATATTAAATGCAAATGAAGCATTAATCTGTAAATCTCATTAGAGACACAAAAATAACCCTACCACGTATTTAATAAACTTATTTTGTTTTTCCAGTTTTTTTCGTGATCATTTTTATAATTATTGTACACATTGTATAGCTCCCGCAATATAATAATGAAAGTATTGACTAACTACCTCTTATGCCGCAGCAGGTGACAAAATACAGACGATGACAGACGAAACAAAACAAGACCAGACATTTGTTATTTTCTTTCTCAATTATCGTTATTCTACTCAGTAAATGAAATGTCTTAGAAAAGTCAACATCAATAACGAACAATAGCATTTTATATGAATTTTTTTGAAATTGTTGTCAAATCGTTGAGTTACCAATATTATATTAAACCAGATGAAATAAAAATAATAATAACCTTTTGTGCTTTATATGCTGTCTGTTACAAAATTATTAAGTTCTCTTTCTTCGCTTTTTGTTTTGCCAGTAAAATTAATAAAAAATGTGTAGCTGGAATTTATAAATAAGCCCTTCTGTTAAGAAATGACTACCTAATGAACTGTCAAGGAGTTGGCATATACACAGTCACAATTATATATATTCTAATAATAATTTTTAGACAACAGATATCATCTTACAGTTCCAATAAATATCGAATTTTTTTGTATTTTAAATACTCTATGCAAATGACAATCGCTAATGCTCAAAATCATTATCATTACTTAAAATATTTATAAAGTAAAAGTAAAATAACTTAATGTTGATAATCATAAACAAATTAGAATGAATGCTCTGCGATTTCGTATCATATCGATGGACAATACATAGCCATAGGGACCAATACAGGCAAGCTCATCATTGTTCAAAATAAAACTGGGATTCATGTTATGTCCTTGCAAATTGATCCAGCTCAGAAACCAGTGACATGTTTACAATATTCACCAGGTATTGAGTTACATATTTCGTCAATCATTATCATTGAATAGTCTATGAACATTATTAAAGACCAATCAAATGACATCGACTACAAATACTAATTAGGATTTTCATAAAAAGTAAAACATCAACATAAGCTAATATTATTTATATTAGTAAAGTAGTCGTTATTTATTATTAATAATAATCAGCATTCTGTGAGACTAAATAAAATCCAATTCATACTGGCTAAAGCAAAGGTATACGATTTATTGACTACGTGTACTATGTGACCACCAAATAAGATCAATTATGATAATGGGATATAGTTTAAGGAAACAATTTGTTTTTTTTTAATAATGGTGTGTAATTAAATTATATCTTAAGTGCAATTAATTCATTAAAAGAATTTCTGTTTCGTCATTACCTAACAATAAACAGGATTGAAACTAAATAGCTAAAAATATAAAATATAATTTCATTCTGTAAATGGTAGAATTAATTATTAACATTTTTATTTCTTGAAACAGATGGACGTCTTTTGTGTGCCAGTTGTTCAAAATCTGGATTGAAAATGTTAACTGTGCTTGACCAGGGATCTTTTTGTCGGCTTGCAACAAATATGGAGTTTAAGGTTTATTTTTATTTTTAAAAAACTATACTAATTATTTGACTAATAAAATTTGAATTAATTTTCATAATAGTGCATATATTCATTAATTGTAATTCAGTAAACTACTAATTTTATGTTAATCTTGCTTAATCTCCAAATAGCTCAAAATTCCAAAATTCAAAGTTACACTGTTTGAATCTGGAATATGTTTAGGAAATCATGTATCAGCTTTTTTACTTATAATCATTATTATTATTATTTAAATGGTTTTGGTTGGTAGCATTGAAATTATTAGTAATATTGGAATATCGTAATTTCAATAATTCGAATGATTCTAATATAAATATTTTTAAGGATCCATTCTTAAGTGACACTCTTATTTGCAGTATATAAATTCAAAATGTATTAGTATCAAGAGCATTAAGATACACGTTCTTACAATTATTCATCATACATTAAAATGTTACCTTGTTAATTCGTTCACAATAGCTCCATAAATCCTATTTTTAAAATTTATCAACGGTGATAATTATATAAATGACTAGTTAATTATTCGATTATCACGAAAACATATAACAATCTCAATAACAGTTTATTTAAAGAATATTATTTTATAAATGTAAAATGTTATTTTTAATTATTCATTTTGGATTTTTGCTTTCATTTAAATGAATCTTAATCTGGATATTGTAAATATTTTTTTCTAGTTTATACCTTTTGAAGAATTTAGCAACTTTAACAAACACTTTATTAACTAGTTGATATTTTTATGTTTTCAGAATTCTTGGAACGTTTTAAGAATCGATTGGTCTTCGGATTCTAAAATGATCCGTACTGAAGATGATGAACTTAATACACGAATATGTTAGTTGGTTTAGATTTTTTCTTTTCTGAATAATGAAATGCTGATAAAATCTAATTAATATTCGCTGGTTTAAATTTCATTTTCGAAAATAAATTATTGCTCGAAAACTTTCGCCCCTCGCAAAGATTTCGCTGTTTTGATGTAAAAATGTGCAAATTTAAGGATCTGACAATTTTAGAAGTTGTTTCTTCATTTATTCGTGTTTTAATTTTAAAAAAAATAAATTTATGATCATTGATTATTATTTATATTTAGTGTAGTAGATTAAGTCTGATTATTATATTTATTAATGCTAGTTTGAATCTTAACGATGGTCTTAAGGTGCTTCTTATGATTTGAAATAATCTATAGGCTTCTAAATTTAAGTTTTAATCTAATATTAACTATTTAAATTTGATTTTTGTTTTGAAACAAATCTAAAATTCATAATGTTGATTAATAGTTATAATCTCGCAACTATTGGAAGTCGTATGCAGTTCTATAATGATAAAACTCGCAAGACAATATCTCTTAAGACTTATTTATGAATTAAAAAATAATAACATGAGTTGAAAATGTAACAAAAAAATTGTTCCAATATTCAGCGCGTCGCGAAAACGAGTGGCTGAGAGTCCGAAGAGGATAGTGTGGCGGTCAATTTAAAGGAAAGTTAATTTCGGCAAAATTTAAAATAATTAATAATTAATTGTTAAAAAATTGTTATAAAATTAAAAGAACCTTACTCCGCTCAATTGTTTTGGATTTCAAAAAAGAATCAGAATACTTTCCTTGTAATCATTGCTAAAATTCCAATCGATTAATAATACAACAATGACTTGCGCGCGATAATAACTCCGAATAGTAGTAAATTTGTAAATGGTGATTGTCTTCGAACCATGTTCAAAAAAGGTGTGTTGTTCAACCTCTGCATGCTTATTTATTCTGATCCATTTTCATTCCTTTGTTGATCTCATAGATTATTAGGCTGAGTCAAAAGTTATTCATGTTTTTTAGTTGTTTAAAGTTTTTGTTTTACCAAATCATTTAAACAT
>JBBMOY011161325.1:0-10173 GCA_037951405.1 Platydemus manokwari | reverse complement strand
GACATTTTTTTATACAGAAAATTTATATTTATTTTTTTAATAGTAAATTATTATCAGTAAATAATGGTATTCCTATCATAATTTCTAAATCATCTCTGGTATTAATAATTACTGATAATATTGAGGCAATGCTTTCTATATTTATCATTATATTAAACTCAAATAAATATTTATTTTTATAATAATATTTATAATTTTTTCACATTTAGATACCATTGTTATAGTTATAGAATTATTAAATTTTTTAGAAAATCTTTCTGTATAGAGTTCACAAATTTTTTTGATAGATAGATCTTTATCAAAATTGTCTAGGTGATTAAATATTTCTATTATACTTTCTTTTGAAAATTTATTTTGAAATCCATGATATAAAACTTGATATTCTTCTTGATAAATAGTTAAGGAATCGAAAAATTATTGAAAATTGTCATACTATTAAACAAGACATGAATAATAAAAAATTAAACTTACTCTTTTGAAATGAGGTTATTGATTTTACTAGTTATCTTTTAAAAAACTCCACTAGAATCCTACAATTTTCAATAAAGAAATAAATAAAATATCCGATTTAAAGTAAATCGAGACTCTGGCTTCAAGGACAAACGTAAATAAATTATGAATTTAATAATGATTAGCTGATGGAATGTAAAGAAGATTCAACTGCATAAGCTTGCTTTGCTTATATAAGATCAGTCTCAGTTTAAAATACAAATACATTTAGGATTATTTACGTTATCAGATAACTAAGATTTTGAGAATTAAATACTATTATTAAAAACTTAAATAATTACATTAAATTGTTTGTCAGTAGCCAAACAATTATTGTATCCGGTCAACTGTAAAACCAAATTGAAAATTCTCTAAGCTTCAAGAAAGAAAATGTACACCGTAGTAAGCTATGTATACGATTTCTGGTAGCCCTGACTAACTTCACGTACAATATAATTGATCTGATAATCCAGGTACAATTCAAAAATTATTAATCTTTCCTAACTCAATATTGATTTTCAACAAATAAAAAAATTAGAAATTCAACATACTTTATTCAGCAAATAATTCAATTTAGTTCATTCTGATCAATTTTTAAGGAATTATGTAGACTCCACATTATTATCATGCACGTTTATTGGAGTACAGCTCAAGTATTCCATTATAAATAATCTGAAATAAGTAATCCAAACATAATCTCCTATCAACCCGTTCAAATCAAATTCAAACATAATCTCTTATCAATCTATTCAGATTTAGCCAAAAATCTTGTAACGTATCGTGCCTATATCTGATCAACAAAAATTTAATATCAATTCAATATTTACTATAAAAAACATTTTAACTATCAATATTTGATTATTTATCCAGCATTGATTATTTTAGGTTTTTAACTGATTTTAATTAATTGACATGTGATTGCAATTGATATTTGCTTTATTTAATTAGTCTATTATATTTTGAATTTTATTTTGTGTGTAAGGGAAGATGAAGAGTTAATTGAGATGTGATGGCGAGATAAATAAAATATCGAAAAATAAAATAGATAATCAATTAATAAGATAATTAGTAAAGAGAATAAGCATTAAAAAAGATTTTATAGCCATAAAAAATACATAGTATTTACATAATCGGAAACCGAAAAAGAATACCACGAAAAAGTTTTCACAAAAAAGACTTGGCATATTAACACTTTGTAATGAAAAGTTTGAATACTGAAATCTCAACATGCCGTAGAATTTCGTAAGACCGATGCATCTAGGCTACAACAGTAATATCATAATTATCGAGATCTATATTCGATTTGTCGTGATCGAGAATTCTATTTAAGAAGTCGAATCAGGTATCATTTTTTCTTCAATGATTTTAATTTAACATCTGGATTTTTTTCAACTTAAGAGGAGTAATTGTTATACATAATTATTAATATTAATTACGCGTATGTGCTTTTACTCATATTCGTATCATTAAGCTGTTATTTCGCCATTGCATTTTTATTAATGTCAATTTTTCCTTATTTTTCCGACCGCTTTGGACTTCCAATAATCAATTTGCGTGATGCATTGGCCATTAGTGAAAACCCTTTGATGTTCTTTGGAGAATTTAAACTGGTTATTTTTTCGAATATTCTTAAATATGATGTATATCATTTTCAGTAATTTTCTTGGAAACGGTTACAAATTACAATCGTGTTCATAATAACCGAACATTCATATTTGTTGTGATTTGAATAGGTATTAATTTAAACTTTTATTATTAATGAAATTCGTTCAGTTTCAATACAACGTAGGTAACACTCAGTCTAAAAACAATTGATGCTCAATTATTAATTTATAAATCAAAAGGAACCTTTAGATAATCCGTTACTGATATTGTAGTCTTTAATACTCATTATCGAAGTCCCTTATAGAAATATCAAAAAATAATAAACAAACGTCAATGAAATTCTAACGTAAGTTTAACTATAATTTTATACAATTATATTTTAAAATATGATCTCAGACAGCTGTATTTTCTGGATATCTGTAATTTAATTTTCTCGTAGCTAAAAGGCTACTTTTGTTGATTTAGAGTATTTCCAAATTTAAAAGCTGCCTAAGGTCTGCTGCTTGATATAAATCAACCTTTTTACACCATATCTCTTGTGTTACGTTATTATCTAAATTAAAATTCACTTACAGGCTCAAAAGTTTCTTATAATAGTCTCTAAAGCCTTTTATAATACCTTAATCAAGAAGCTGAATAAGAAATGACATATTTGTTGAGAAAGAGAATAATTCGATATTACTCAATTCAAAGTCTTTTGGATGAATAGGTCTAACATTGTCTAACAATAATAAAATTTTCCTATCCACTGCTTTCATTTCACTGTTTAAATATGTTAACCAATTTTGAAAAATTGCCAACGTCATCCAAGATTTTATATTCCAACGATAATAAGTAGGCAATTTTCCTATATAATAATTTTTAAAACAACGAGGTTCCTTCGACCCGCTTATCACTAAAAGCTTTAATTTTTCTCATAACATGCTTGCTCCCAAGAGTATAGCAATTCGATCTTTAGAAAACTTACCATTTGCCTTACCCTCTTTAGAAATTGTATATGTTCTGTTAAATGAGAATTTTCAGAACAGTCCAGTTTCGTCATAATTATTAACGTTTCTATCTTCATATTCTTTTAACTTTTCCATATACAATTCCTTAAAATTAAGAACATACAGTTTTAGATTCCCCAATAATTCTTTTAGGATGATATCATAAGCCTGGAAAGAAAAGAATTAAGCCAATCACGTCATGCTTTAAAATCATGATTTCATAAGTGATTTACTAATTCTAATGTTTTTTGTTGTAGTATATCACTGATACTGATATTTCTTGTTTTCTGGATCTGAAACCATTCATATAAGATGACATCAACTTGATATACACTAAGTAAATGTGTTTTCGCTTTTGTTTGGTATTTAAGTTTGAATTCAAAATGGAGTCATTAGATTTCATTAGATTATTTACAGAGATTAATAAAGATTTAATTTTAATGAAAAAAAGCGTTGAGAAGAACCTTTATCTTCATCGAATTATTTTATCAATTTTTGTTTCTTTTCGATACTTAAATCCTTTCTCTTTCGTTTTGAATTTGTGTTTATCATGTTCATAAAAGACAGTTAAAAATTAAATACTTAAACAATAATTGTATAATTTATTGATTTAATTTGCACTATTTTTGTTCCATTGTTCAAAATAAAAAATGTTCGTATTATAAAACATAATTTTCTATGGGAAGCATATGATTTCCAAAAATTTTTGACTTAAAAATTCACATTAAGTTATGTTCATATTAAACATGGTTCATATTAAATTGAAATAAAATTTATTTTCTTCTTCAAAATTCCGTTGCCTTTTTTCACATGTGACTATTTAAACTGAATAATTTTGTGTTTGTTTATTTTCTTTCGCCTATGATTGTTTGAACGGATTTGTTATCATTTTAGTGACTCACCATTTGTTCGTTTGACTATTAAAATTTTTTTCGGTTTGTTATTTTTATGATTCACTGGTTTCTGAGATCATTTTAAAAATATGATTTTAACTTGATTAGAAATTTTTTGAGAATCTTTAATTTTTGTTTATTTTTATTAACTACTATCAGCTAAAAATCATAATTCTTATTTTATTGTTATTACTATCACATAATTTTTGGGTCCCCTTGGGCTTATAAAGTCTTTTAACAAGTGAGTTCGATGACGCTAATTTGACGTAAAATTAAATTAACCCTCTAGACCATCAGTCTATTTAAATTATATAACAAGTTACTATTTAATTATATTTAAAACCTACTATTTATTCTTTCAATAATTAATTACTTTTACAAACCAAAAGTCAAAGACAATTTAAATAGAAACTCCGCTTTTAAAAACAAATATACAACTTTTAAGAATACTTTACAACTCAATACTGATTTTTAATTAATTAAACGGACCAACACTCCTTATATTAAAATATTTTTCAAGTAAACAAATTTAACTCAAACAAATTATGGCAGTGAGTTTGTTAATTCGTCAGCAACATTTTCAAACATTTTTGGGTTAATTTTCAAAAAGTACAAACCATGTAAATCATAAAACATATACATCCATTAGATAAAGATTCATTTTATAAAATAAATAGATAAGTATGATGTATTATAATCTATAAACGCTGGAGCAAAGATCACGATTATATAACTGTCAAGGTTGGTGATTCACAGATCCCAAAAATCAGTAGGATGCAGCATCAGTTTATATTTATTTAGATTTGTCTTCAGTTATGATCGAAGATTTTCGAACTTACCTTCTTATGAAATCGGCATTGTATTTTCAGATTGTCTTGCCATATCTTGCTTATCAAAATAGATAAAGCGTCTGGTAGAACCGGGTTAGCTCAGGGTCAATTAGCTGTAAACCTTCTCTGTTCTCACATAAACCCTAACAAAATACTAAAATTATTGAGTATTGCAAATACTTTTAGTTAAATTAAAAATTAATAGTTTCAATTAGTGGCCTACCTCACCAGGAATAATAGATATTAATTTTTAAGAAACTCATAACTTTCAAAGAACCCGTTTAACTAATAATTTATTTAATTTAAAAATAATTGTCTTATTTTATTTGAAATCAGGTATAACATAAATGAAATCTTTTATTTTTTAATGATTTTTCACCTTTTCTGATATGCAATTTATGTTTAAATTATTGAAGTGATCAGAATCTTTAGAGATTATTTAATCTATTATGAGCATAAATTTCTTAAATAATGACTAATCATGTATAAATACATATATATGGTTGTTTTAATATTTCAATCTATTATAATTTTGAATAACATTCTATCTCTTAATTAACTATAACTTCATACATAAATATACCAGATGATGGATTACAAAGATGTTTATGAAACGGAAGATCTACCAGAGGCTGAGCAAGATTTTGAAGAAGTAAAACGAAATAAGCTTTTGATTTTGATTACTTACAAATATCGGTTAGGATATCAAAGATTGCGTTGAAAAATTAAATGTTACCCCTCTTGCAGCTTTCAACAGATTTAGAGGAAAGGAAGCAATATTAAATGGTTTTTAAAATAATTTTATAATTTATTTATTTTTATCATATAGATATAACAAAAACATCTAAATATGTTAGTGTTTTTATGTCTTTCATTAATATCATTATCTCTCTGCAGACTATAAATACGAATCCATTTGATAAAGCCAAAAGAATTCTTTCAGAATTGGATGCACTTACGAAAGAAATAGAAAATAATTATGATAATAACAGTGCCAATAAAAATGAACCAGTTACCAAAGAACAATTGCTAATGTTAATTGAAGGGCTTAGTTTACAAGTTAAAGAGTTAAATTTAAATAAATATTTTGGTCCTGAAGCAAGTTTTGAAATTAAAGATCCAAATAAATTTCTTTACAAGTAAAGAAATCATTTTTACTTCATAATTGAATAGTTCGTTAAATGTTGCATTTTCTTTGAAGAAAATTAACGAACCACATTGATGAATTGAAATTTGATGCGTCGAAAAAGCCAACAGTGTCTTCTAATCATTCGTACGTTATAACGAATCATACCGATGTCAATGAACACATTAATCAAATAAAAGTAAAGAAAAGATGTATTTTTAATAATTAATTAAACAATAAAACGTGGATTATTTGTGATGATTTGCTATGAAATTTACAGATGGCAAATCTTTGCAAGAGATTAGACGTTATTGAAAAGGTGCTTGGTGATGACAGTATTAAATTATCTTATATTGTTAACGAATGTCCAAACAAAGGCATCGTTGAAGCAGTTGAGAGGCTAACAGCCAAAACCGGCCTGTTAAACAATCCACAATTAAATATCATCGAAAGCAGGCTGGTTGCTGTGTCAAATAAGCTTAAAAATCTGACAACAGTCGCTTCCGATGCCAGCACTTTGGATCAAGAATCACAAATGAAGGTTCAGTTTTTGTAGTGAGACGGTGTTTGAATAAGTGATTTATTAATTCATTTAGATTGCTGCTTTGTATGAGTTGGTGAAAAAATGGGATCATGTGGTGGATGCCGTTCCCAGTATTATCGATCAATGTGTTTCCATGCAGGATTTCCATATGAAAAGTAGTTTTTGTGTTGAGAAATGTGTTGATATGAAACCGTAAATGCAATCGCAGCATGTGATCACCCTCTGCCCGTCCACACGGGAATTCGAGTTGATGAATTTAGTTGTGGGTTGGGATCATGAGAGAATACTTGGGGGAATAGGGCGGTTAAATAGTGTGGTAATTGCAGGGACTACTCGACACATAACATTATTCATATAATTAAATGAATAAATATGTTTTCAGGTATAAAGTTGGGTCAATGCATCACTTATCTCGACACGAAACATCAGGAAATGTGTTTCAAGCAACAAACATGTCAAATGGCACTGAAAAATGTGAATTATATTGATGGATATTGTTTTGAATATGTAAATGTTTGATGAAATTTGATTTAGATTCAATCTTCGATTAATGGCAATTTCGAAACAATGTCCAAGAATATGGCGATTATCGATAAAAAATTGAATGGTTTGAGTTGATATTTTTCGATAATCTATGATTGATATTGGATCCGGATAATATTGGTTTTGGATATTTGTTGACTCTGATTTTCAATAATAACTTGATATAATACAATTATAGAAGTGTTTCGTTGGTTTATTTGTTTGTTTTTCTGATATTTTTGATTGGATGCACACCTTCATATTTTAAATTATTTAATCACACCCATGTTTTATATCGACGTATTTGAGAATGTGCTAATAGTAAAATTAATAAATCAACAACAGTTTCTTTGTCAACGAATTACCTCATAATTTTAGTAGAAATCAACTTCGATGCGTTGAGATTGAATTGAAAATGAAAATGAAATTATTCCAAGAAAATTATGAGAAAGATTATTAAATGGATATCTAGCGATGAAAATAAATCAATTAGAAAATTAAATTTCACATTTGCAGTCGATATGTGCTATCTATGGATAAATGATTTGGTTAAGATTTTTGGAATTAATTGAATTATAAAACATTAATTATGCAATTTTATATTCAAAAAAGGATGTTTTGATTATTTGAATTGTAACAAGTATTGATTTTATGATGTCCCAAACTAGCCATAATTAAAACGATAACAATTTAAAACGTAGGTGAATATGTTAGATTTAGGCACTATCAATTTTAGATTTATGACTACTTAAATTAACTGACAAATACTATTGATTAATCAATATTTCGTGAGTTACATGGTTAATTTTCGGTTTAACACAATTAAGCAGTTTCGTTGCTAATCAATCTCAAAATAATTACTTGTATATCTTTTCTCACAATTCGTTCTTAATAAATGAAATTTTAAATATCTCTTTATGCTCCTTTTAATAAAGTAAAACATCAAGAATCTAATAAATAAACTCAATAATAAATACATTTCTAGAGTCCGAATACTCAGCTCAGAGGTTAGGAAAGAAAAAACAGCAAAATTAAACAGGTTTTCTAAAGGAAATTATCAAGTATTAAGAACTTTGCCTAAAAATATGTAGATGATGGAATGTAGGAGGAACGCCGAGACAATTGTTGTACTTGGAATGATGCAAAAAATAACCATGGAGGTAGACAAAGCAAAACGAGAAACAAGTACCATCCCAAGCGTTGGAACTTAGTAAGAAATAATACTCCTATATGAATTAAAATAATTGCAATATGTGTCATGATCAGAATGACAGCGATAAACCTGGCAAAAAGATACCAAATAAGAGAGCATCAATAACAAATATAAGAAAATGAGAAAAATAAAGTAAAAATGGATCTCATAGCAAAATACGACCAAATAATGGCAACATGTAAAACTATTCCAAGGAAAAATTATATTATAACATTTGTGCAGTTCATTTATGTGGAAACTTAAACATGTAAATTGTCGTTCAGAAATGAGTATTGCAGGGGGCGAAAAAATTGCAGAACCAATGAGTTAAGGGGGAATATTTGACTAATAAGTGACCAAAATAATTGAGTGCCCATATAGTAAAAATCTTATGGGACTCATTCATTGTGGAAACCTTAGGAAAGTGTTCCCGATAAAAGTCACCAAGTCTGGATTGCCTTGAAAATGGATATTCATATGAGCGAATTAGAAAAACTCCGAAGTACAGAAAGATAATCGATAAATAGGCTCAATTGGAGAAGTCAAAGAAAACCGAACGAAATGTTGAGTCAGACATCAACCATATAGAATGGTCATATTATTTAAACGGAACATCAATTACTGAAATTCAATTGTTGCAGAATTAATTGCGAGTATGTATGGTGGATATTAGTATTTATTTACTATATTAATTATCTTCGTTAGCATTGTAATTGACCATATTTACCTTACATAAATGAACCATGAAAGAGTACAATGAAATTACTAAAACAATTCAACGGAGATCTAAGGTAACCAATTCTACAGTAATCTTTACCAAAAATATCCAGAAATATGAAAGTGAACCCAATGCCACTTTCAGAATCACCGAGAATGATAGTTATACATATTTTAATGCACCCATAATGCAATCGAGACATGTTATTGGCCAAGGCTGAAAGAATTAAACAAAAAAATCTACGAACGTCCTGATCGATGTAAAATACACCATGGACGAACCTGCGTTAATAGTCAAAATCGCTAAAAAATATAGAAAAATACTCAGACCTCCAAAATGCGTTCCAAAAGGCATGTTTAAAAATTAGGAGAAAGCATGTCCCAGAGACTGGAAGACGGAGATAGAATTGGTTGAAACGTTGAATCGAGTGTATTATTGAACCAATGTACTGTGATTCATGGAACGATCGAAAAAAAGAACCATTTACATCCCATATTTTGATGCACGGGTATCTAGATTATCAATGTTTATGAATAAATATTTGTTTTTAGTAATTTTTTTAAAAAATTTCTGTTTTCATTTTTATTTAAATTAATTCCATTTTTGATTTCAATCACTATTAGAATACGAAGGATCTGAATTTTATATTTTGTTTTTTTCAAATTATTTATATAACTCTCTGTATTCTGTCAGTATTTACATTCATTTATCAACGTTTATGTATTGGGTACATTTTTCTGATCTGTGCATCATTTAAAATTAACCTTAGAATGTCTAACTAATTATTTTTATAAAAATAGCTGATTGTGTAATGAATAATACATATTCTGCTGGTGCTCATAATTAGAAGAGTTCAATATAAAAACCTTGTCATATTTAAGTGAAAAGAAGAAATGTTAACTGGAATGAAAGTGATAAGGAAAAGCGAACTTGGCATTGCAAATGTACAAGCAACGAGTTGAATAATCAAAATTTGAATCAAAAAATGAAAACTGGAATATATAGAAAGTAGAATAACAAGTTACGCATTAATCGCACAGGTCCTAAGTTAAAACTTTATGATGTACATAATTTTACAGGGGTTGAATCGAATCTCCAAGGGCATTTACAAAATTATGAAGAAGTTTTAAATATTTATTATAAAACTGGACATTTAAATATTCTTCCAATTTCAGAATATGAACATAGATAAATATTAGGCTGAGTCAAAAGTTATTCATGTTTTTTAGTTGTTTAAAGTTTTTGTTTTACCAAATCATTTAAAC